>CABHPQ010175375.1:0-67014 GCA_902168405.1 Peromyscus aztecus
TAAGCACAGTACTTAGATTTTTCTGACATAGCACATCTGGAGTGGGCACACATATATTGCTCTGGGTTGTTTACTCACTGCTGAACAATAGATAGAAAGTTGGAATTATATAACAAATTATAACTGCTGAAATCAACTTAAGCATTAATTTGCTGGATGTTTGACTGTCTTATGATCTCCTTTTTCCTCTATTTCATTCTTAGTCAGATGTTCTCAATTAGAAGTGTACAATCAATTATTAAAAATTCTTAAAATTAAGCTTTATTATTTTTCTTCTTTCAACAAATGATAGGTATTGTGAACCAATGAAACACTATTTTTCTCACTCAAAATTTTATTATGAACTAAAAATGAACTCTTTTTATTGATGCTTGGAATTTTATATGAGGAATTCTGAATATTTCCTTTGTGAAGGCAGTGCAGGTTTTAGGATAGTTGTCAGCAGCAACAAGGAATTAAAATGGCACAAAGACTCAGGTTAGAATATGTAGCTGTAGATGAATGGTGTTTCATAGGACTTTGGATTTAGTAATGAAGTATAAGCTGAGGGGAGAAGATAGGCACTCGGGGCAAAGACCAATATGTAGCTGTAGTGTGATGATGATCAGAGATCTATTACTGATGATGCTCCCTAATAAAGGACATAGAGGATAAGGAGCGAATTATTGAGTGGAGTGTATATGTAGATGATAAAATATTTGAATGCTGAGAAGAGAGTGTCAAACAAAAAGATAACAATTATATGTTGTTCTATGTCTGTAATGGCCCAGTTTTCTGCATTTACATTGAGGTTCTGTAGTGGAGACGAGCGACTCTTAGATGTAGTTAATGCTCATCGTATAAATAGGATCACAAATCATTTTATTAAATAAGAATTGTATTTGCTTGTGATGACAGACCTGTTTGAGTTTAACATGTAGTAGGTTTCTGTTAATACTTTATAATGAGTAAAGTTTATGCCCTAACTTTTGTTTACATGCAGCAGATGTGTGGGATGCATGTCCGTATAGACACATGTAAGGAATGGTTACCTCTAGCTCCTAAGTCTGTTGCCTTTTTCTATGTTTTGCTTATCTCTATCTCCATATCACTGAATTTCTTCTGTGTAGAAAATGAATGCATGGCTTTATCAGTTTGCATTTTTCTTTTTCACTTTTGTTGTTTTGTCCTTTCAGTTCATTTTCACCTCAAGAATTAAGGCTCAAATACAGTGTATTTTAGGTCTCACATTCAAGAAGTGTTTTTTTTTGGTTTTTTTTTTTCCTTTCCTGTCCGTTTGTCCATATGTTTGCTGATCCCTGATAGGCTGTTCAGTGAGACAGCAGTTTACTATCAGTGTGTGTGTGAAATTAGCTAATTGGTGTTAGCAGAAATATTTTCACATGTTGTATAAGCAAAGTGCAGCAAGGTATATAAATGTAGATATGATCCAGACACGCGCACGCTCATGACTGTCACTGCTCATGCATAGGCGCTCAGAAGTAATTAATGTTAATAAGATTTTAATGTGCTTGTGAGATCATAATGAGGAGAAATGAATGCTCTGATTAGGAAAAGGTAACTGTGTGTGTGTTTTGGCTTAGAACAAGATTTCAATTTTTATAAACCGCAATTTTAGAACTTGTTTGTGATTGCATCAATTGGTTTTTATTTTCAAATTAGAGGTCTGTTTAGCCATTTGAATGATTAACCAAATAAATGGGTAAAACCCTGATCATAAGGAATAGTGCAGGTTTTCATTTGTGAGGCGGTGGAGCTGTGCAGCAAGGCTGTGTTGTCTTCTACCACTGTACCAGTTTAATATCTCTTAAGAGAAACAAAACAAAAACCCTTTCAGAAACCACTTGTGGAGACAGTGCTTAGTTTTATAAATATGGATGTTGTCTATATGATCCAGAGGCACCAGTCAAGCAGTGTAACTATAGCATGAGAGGTACCCTCCTGCTACTCAGTGGTGGTGTTGGATCTCAGTAATACATAGGATGCATCTCAAAATGTTTAATTAGAAAGATACAAAACACCCAATATTTTTCTTCCTAAATATAATCTTTAAAAATTTTAGAGACTTACTGTCTTTTATGATAAAGTACAGTATTTCAAGGTAAACAAAGATGCTGTCTCAAAATGGACTCAAATACTATCCAGCCAGCAGCCAGATGAACACTTCTCCACAACACTGCTTTAGAAAATATTATTTACAGAGTTTTGAAATACATTTGCATTATTATTTCTTTCAATTATAAGCTAATATAAATGCATTTAGGGGGCTTGCCCTGTGGTCCTTATAAATCGCTTGTGTATTTTATAATGTGAATTATAGATAAAGATATTAAAAAGATTATAAACTTTATTTTGAAATTTAAGAAGAAGTTTTGGATCTGATTTGAGATATAGGGTACTGTAGTTGATTTCCAACTAGATAACAGGCGTGGTTTAGGTGCTGAGGTTCTCTTTATTTTGTGATACTTTTGCTTGGATTAAAAAGAGAATAGGAGGCATCAGAATTTGGTTCTTCCAAACTAGTGTGATATTTCTGTGATTCTCTAACAGCATTGAGGCTTTACTTCCCATAAAATTCTGAGAATTATGACTATCTAACACAACAAAGCATTTTTTAAAAAATATTGTTTAGTTGACTTTCTTGGGTCTTATCATGGGAAAGTACAATTAGGAATAGTTTTCTTATTCTCCTTATGTAAAAACTTAATTGGCTTGTTTTCTAGTACTTGCATGATACATTATAGTAAAATTTCTCATAGAATAAGATACATTTCTAGATTTTCTGTCTTGAGCTTATTCCTATGACAATTCCATGTAATTTTAACCATTATGGCTTTATAACATGTTTTAATATTTAAGGTATTAGTTCTCTATTCCACTCGTTACTTTCCTTGTTTAGTGTTTTCTTACTCAGTTGTTATCTAAATGAACACTGTAATCAGCTGACAGAACTTGAGGAAAAGAAAAAAACACCTTGGGAAATGTTTTATATAATTTTAGATGCCCTGACTTGACACAGGGATAATGTTTATCTTCATGATGGTAAACTCTTTTATACAAAACCCAGTTTTTCATTTATTTAATAACTTTTGTATCTTTGTAAGTGTTGTATGGTTTTCCTCCTGGAGATTAAAACATTTATTATTAAGTTTATTATATAGTATTCTGTTTGTTTATTTTTAACCCTGTTTACTTAGCTTCTTAGACTCAATATCCTAAACAAGGCCTTCTCTCCTATCATATTTTCTACTGACTTTGTGTTTGAACACAGAGTGACTCTTGTTTACATGTTAACTTTATGACTTCCTACTTGGAAAATTATTTTGTATGTTTGTGGTTGCCCAGGGTAGATTTGAGACTGATTATAGTACATAATATTTGTGAAACTATGGACAGGTTATTTTGAATGTCCATTTGAGTTACTGCCACAAACTACTATAGATTGAGTCTATAAGCAACAAACCTTTATTTGTCACAATTTGGAGGCTGGAAGTCTAAGACTGTATGCTGGCATGGTCAGGTTCCAGAGAGGCCCCTCTTCTGCTTCAGAGATTGCTGGATTCTCTTGTCCCCTTTCATGCCTGAAGTGAACAGCTAGCTCTCTCTCTCTGGGTCTCTTTTGTAAGAGAACACTTCTACCCTCCTGTTCTTAACTTAAACTTTCTATCTCAGAAGCTCCATCTCCTAATGCTATTCCACTGTATGCTAGAGCGTCAACATCTGAATTCCTAGGTTCCTAGGCGCAGGATCATGAATATTTACTTCATTAACACTGAGGTGTGTTTTCTTCATTTGCCAAGTGTATGTTATAAGACCAAACTTTTGAAATGTGGTAGCTAAATAAGACTATATGGTAAAGTACCTAATAGTTTACGTGGCACATAGTAGGCATTCAGTAACTTCCAGTAACAATTACTGAAATGTTATATATCTTATCAAGATTATTATTATGCAAGTTCAGGCATGTGGCAGTGAGTGGACAACCTCCAGTTCCTCAGGTACCATACACCTTTTATTTGTTGATACAGTGTTTCCTTAGTCACCTAGTAGGTTTGGCTGGCTGGCCAGTGAGTCCCAGGGATCTTAAGTCCCAGGATTTAAGAAATAATACTTTCTTAAAGTATTATTGAGTTATTAGTTCTTTTTAAGTCAAGAGCAGAATGGATCAAACAAATTAGCAAATTGAAAATGTAAGGTTCTTAATAAAAATTTGTGATTTAAAGATTCAGTATTTCCATTATTTCTGTTTTAACAATGACCATAGCATGCAATAGTTCATGACTCTCTGAAATGAAAGAGTAAGTTGAAGAAATTTCTTGATCACCTTGAGTGAACTATTGCATGCTCTATGGTCATAGTTTTTTTTGTTGTTGTTGTTGTTGTTGTTTTTTGTTTTTTCGAGACAGGGTTTCTCTGTGTGGCTTTGCACATTTCCTGGAACTCGCTTTGTAGACCAGGCTGGCCTCGAACTCATGGAGATCCGCCTGGCTCTGCCTCCCAAGTGCTGGGATTAAAGGCGTGTGCCACCACCGCCTGGCTTTATTTTTTTTTTTTTTTTTTGTTTATTTTTTGAGACAGGGTTTCTCTGTGTAGCTTTGCACCTTTTCTGGAACTTGCTTTGCAGACCAGGCTGGCCTCAAACTCACAAAGATCCACCTGTCTCTGGTCATAGTTTTAACTATGACTCTAATTTACTAAAATACATATTCTCTTACAAACACATTGTTTGAGTTCATTTGATATAATCTATTGTTTAAAAAAGAAAGTACCACCCTTCCAAGGTTCATATTATTCCCATTTCATGGTTGTGTCAAGGGTTAAGTATGATAATTCTTTGTTAGTTGTTAGTTGTTTTTATTCTAATTATTTTATAATTATCATTGTCAATTCTTAATTGACAATGCTCATGTGTATTTTTCATGTGTAATATATTCTTGCAGGTAGTGTTGTTCTGTGCTTAGAATAAACGTGTGAAATATCCTGTGTGTGTGTGTGTGTGTGTGTGTGTGTGTGTGTGTGTGTGTGTGTGTCTGTGTGTGCGTGGTGTTGTATATGTGGAACATGCAAGTATGTTTGCAGATATGTGTACACATGTATGTGTATGTATGAAGTCTGAGTTCAACATTGGGTGTCTTTCCTCATTTGCTCTCCATTTTTCAATTCTTTGAGATAGGGTTTCTCCCTCAGCCTGGAGCTCGTATGTTCAGCTGGTTGGATAATGAACTTGAGAGAGCCTCCTGTCTCTGTGTTCAGGCCAAGGCTGGGATTACAGGCTCATGCCATCATGACACATTTATTTTTTAACATGTATTTGGGGGACTTGAGCTCAGGTCTTTTTGCTTGCATGGGAGGCATTATAACTCCCTGAGCTATCTCCCTAGCGTTGAAACATTTTAGTCAGTCAATAAATATGGTGACAGATAAAAATTTACCAATGTTGAAAAAAAGCTAAAGGTGAAGTTTGATCACACAGTGGAGCATATGAAATCTTTAGCTGCTTTTGGGTAAACTTTCTGAGAATCTGTGGGAATGAAGAATAGTTTCTTCAAAGAATTGTGGGTACCTTTTGCTTATAGTTTAGATTTTGCCAGACTTTTGGCTTAGCACTGAGTGAAAGTATTTCCCATGGTTTCATTTTGCTCTTTTACTTACTCATGTCAGAAACAACATAGAGGATCTATGAGGCACAAAGTATTTTTATGGGTTGGGATCCTTTATAAGAAGCAAGACTATATAGATGCATTGTCTCATAAAGTCTCACGATAATTCAGGCAGGAAAATAACATATTATGTTCTTGGAGTTTGGAGTCAGATATTAACCCCTGCTCTGAAATTTATTAATTATATGACTTTATGTATGTTACTTAAAATGACTGTGTTATATTTTCCTTATCTACAAAGTGAGACTCAAACTAGGGTTTGTTGTATACGGTTGTTGTGAGAACCAGCAGTTATGACATGCAAACAATTCATAGAGGCAGCATCGTGAGCTCTCTGCAAGATCTTATTTCAGTTGTTCAGAATAAGTACCTGGAAGGGGAAATGCTGGATCATATGATAATTCTGTTGTTAATTTTGTTAATTGGCAGACCCTCCATACTGTTTCCTTTCATGGAGACACCACTTTACACCTCACTAATAGTCTGCAGGAGACCCAGCTTCCCTGTATCCTTATGTACACTTGCCTTTGTTAATAACCAATGATGAGTGTGAGATGATATCCCATTGTAGTTTGATTTATCTTGATGAGGACTAGTGTCACTGAATATATTTAATAGTTTTTTTTATTTTTGAGATTAAATGTAATTACATCATTTCCCCCTTTCTTTTACTCCCTCCAAACCCTCCCATGTACCCCAATGCTATTCTTAAGGCCTTAGGTTTCATTACTTAATCATTCACCAAGGTTATACCTCTTATTATGAGTGTATTGGAGGTAAGTTCCAACAAGTGAACTTTGGAGTAACATATTCATAACCTAAAACATTAGCATAGTTTTAGCCCATTTGTAAAAGTTGTGTTATTGGCATTTAAGTTTTCTTTTGTTGTTGTTATTGTGCCAATATAAATTTAGATATTAATCTTTTATCAGGTATCTGATTTACAAAAATTTTCTCCCATTCTGCAGATTGCTTTTGACTCTGTTGGTTGTTTCCTTGGCTCTGTAGCGATTTTATTTTAATGGAGTATACTTACTTGCTCTGTAGAGATTTTTGTTTTGATGTAGAATTGAATGTTTTTGTTTTTCTTTGCTTTTAGTGTTATACCCATGAAATCATTGCCATGATCAGAGTGATGAAGCTTTCCTTTATGTTCTTCTAGGAATTTTATACTTAATGTATTAAGTTTAACTTTTAATCTCTATAGAGTTGATTGTTGTTTACAGGGTAAGGTAAGGGCCTGCTTTCGTTCTTTTGTGTTGCATGGATATCCATTTTACCCCCAGCAGCACCTATCTAAGAGACTGTCTGTATATTCTTAGTTTCCTTATCAAAGATTAGTTGAATCTATATGTGTGGGTATATTTATGAGCACTCTGTTTTGTTGCATTCACTTAGATGCATAAAGATGCCAGTCTTTATGCCAGAATGAAACTTGATTTCTGTTGCTATGTAATATTTGAATTTAGAAGAGTGATGCTTTCAGATTTATTTTTAAGGAATTGATTTGGCTCTTCATGATATATTATGGCTATTCATGATATATTTAGCTATTCATGATATCTTCATGATATATCAGTTGTAAGTTTGT
This sequence comes from Peromyscus aztecus, assembly GCA_902168405.1. NCBI lineage: Eukaryota > Metazoa > Chordata > Mammalia > Rodentia > Cricetidae > Peromyscus > Peromyscus aztecus. Next base: position 7,252 of record CABHPQ010175375.1, read on the forward strand.
AGAATTGACTCTGATGGTCACTTTGTGCAATTTATAATGTAAATAACATTTAGACTTCTAGTCTATGAACAAGGTATATCTTTCCATTAAATATGTTTTTGTAACTTTTTCTAGTCAATGTTTTTGTATTTTCCAATATACAGTCTTTCACTTTAGTTAATTAGTAACCTTTCTCCTTTGGATGCTATTTTTTGTGCTTTTTAAAATGGGAATATTTTCCTTTTAAAGAGTTTATTATTAGTACATAGAAATGAAACATATTTTTGCTCATTGATTTTGTGTCTTGAAACTTTAATAAGTATTAGATCCAACAGTTTTTCCTATCTTTCTGAAGTCCTTCAATATTTTCTCTAAATAAGATCTTGCTATCCACAAACGGGACAGTTTTACTTTTATTTCTAATTTAATTATGTTTGTTTCTTTATTTTTTTTTAACTGCTTTGCCTATTGAAGAGAGGTGGTAAGAGTGGAGATCTTTGTAAAAGTTTTCATTTCTCACCAGTGAAAACTAATACTGGACTTTTCATATATGGAATGTATTCTTTCAAGATTCTTTCTCTGGTTTGCTGTTTATATAAATTATTGAAATCTGGATATTGCCTGAGATGTCAGCACTCCTTATGTCCACTGTAGCACTGTTGACAATAGTCACAGAATGGGACAGCCTAAATATACAACCGATAAATGGGTCAAGAAAAGGTGGTAGATACATATGGTGGAGTATTATACAATATTTAAAAATTAGAAAATTTTCTAATCTCGGATAGCATGGATGAAAACTGAGAATGTTATGCTAAAGTACAATAGCCAATCATAGAAAGACAAATAGTACATGACTGCACTTATGCGAGCCAAATCACTTGAATTGACCAGTACAATGGTAGTTTTCTGATTGGGAGAAAGGACGAAATGAGGACTTCTTAATAGATGGGAATAAAGTTTCAATTACATTAAAAAAAAAGTACTAGAGATTTACTCTATAGCATTGTACCTGTGTAGTCATTACACTTAAAAAAATCATTTAAAAATTTACTAAGAGGATAGAACCCAAATGAAATCTTCTTAGTAAAATAGGGTAAAATAATATAATAAAGTTTTCAGTAAGTATTAGTTAAGATTAGTAATGTTAGATAAATCAGAATAAATTTAATGCCATAGTAATAGTAATAACCAAGTAATACAATATTATAAAGGATGATCATATTGTTTTTATTATGCTTCAAAAATCTTTTCAAATTGAAATATTTTTTCAATTCTAAGGAAAAAATCAATTGTCAGTTTTGTTGTAAGTGAATAATTATTAATCCCATCTCCCATTGCCTCTGTATTGATTTCTTTCATTATTATCCATTAAGTTTATTGTATTTGAAGCGTTTTCTACTTTCTAGTTTTAGGTTTTTCTGAAAGAGTACTTCTTCATGTTGGTAATGGACTTAGGGTCCAGTTCATTTGTACCACTAGTGGTATAGTGCCTGTGGTATAGCAGGCAGTGAAAAGGAACTTTTCTGAATGTATTTGAACATTACTTTTTAGACTCAGGTTTCCTTCAGATCATTGCCATTTTGTTGAGAGATGGTAGAAGAGTTGCTGAGAGGGGAGTGGGTGCTTCAAGAAGGGAACAAGATCTACAGTTTGAGAACCTTTCCAATGCCAAACCTTTATCTGCAAGAGAAGTACTAATGTTTTAAAAGCTCAGCGTTGTAGTAAGAGCTCGATGACTGGGTTCTGATTGGGTTAACTAGAGCTAATGGAGTGAGGACGTGGGGAAATCGTCCAATGAGTTCTTTTCACTTGGCCTTCTCTTTTGAGGAACTGTAGTCTCTTAACGTATGATCTGACCTGAAATACATAGTGCAATGTTGGAATCACTAATGGCGTGCAGGGGAATATTTTTATTATTATGTACCATTTCACTTCAGTTCCTGTGTGAACTATTTGTTATTTCCCTTATAAATAACAATGCAGTGAATGTCACTGAGTCACCATTTGTACTCATATCCAAATAATATGGTAAATATTATCCTAATCTTCTTTAGAACATTCCCCCAAACAGTTATTACTTCCCTCTTCCCTCTACCTTGGAGGACTCTAAGAGTCAGTGAGATTAAACTCTGCAAGGCCATCTGTTTAGTCATGACAGAGTTCACTTGAATCAGAGTTCTCCATCTTTAAAAATGATTGATTAGTCTAACATAAACACCATTATGGGTCATTAATGGAATCTTTCATTTTTATTCTGTAAACAAAGATGATGGTTGTAACCAATGTGTTATTCTACATAGCAAGCAAATTTATCATCCAGTATACCAAGCATCACTTACAGAAATAACCAACACCTATTCCTTTATACTGTTTTAAACATGGAATCTGTTTAAAGAGTAACATGGAACCTCAACCTAAAGAGTAAAATCAATCAATTATAGTATCATTTCTTACCATAAATGGAGAACTCTGCAAAGTATAACCAATTAGAAATATCCTGTCTGGTTAGTTTCAAGAATATTCATGCCTGGGTGTTGGTAGAGATCGAAGAGACCAGCTCTCCCAAGTTCTGCTGTAAGGAAGCCTGGGTGCTGCCTTAGCTTCAAAAGAATACTTCCCTAAGTATTTCAAAATGTCCGGCTGGCTGCCCCAGCCATTCTCTTTGGAAGTCTCTTTGTCATCCTCATGGCACATCCCTCTGGCATGCATGACCAGCTGCAAGCTAAACCCCATGGAATAAGAACTCTTTCATCCTTTTGTGTGATGTGTTTCATTTTCGGAGTTGGATGATCCTCTTCGACTGCAGTAGCAGCAGGCATTGTTAATTTCAATAGGCGGCCTGGATGCACAAGAATAGTCATCGTAGAGAGACAGGCTCTCAGAACCCATCCCTTCGTGCTATGGTGCTGTTTTAGATCACTTTCCCCTGCTGTATGAATGGCCAGAGAAAAGGGGAAGCAAACAGTACCCCAAATAATCCAATTAAAAGTACTTGAATGTCACTGATGTCCATCCTATGGTTTTTCTTAACTTCCTAACCTGTGGTTAATTTCTCTGACTGGTAGAAAGGAATAGTGTAAACATAATTAGTGCCCTATTTGTTTGTAATAGCACCCACATGTTATAACATGGAATAATAGTTTTTCTTTGGTATGGTAAAGTTGAAAATAGGCATTTTTTATTATTCTCTCGGTCTCTTCACTAATATCATCAAAGCCACTGCCAGGACTTAGTATAAGACACTGTTGAGCGTCTAGACTTCATTGTTTGTTTACAGTTGGAAGTACATTAGTTCTTAGGCATTTTTGTTTCTTTGACTCCCTAGTGGATCAAGCTCTTCTGCCTACATTGATTTTGTTCTTGATTATCAAGAAACCTCTATTCTTGCTTGTTGGTGATGATACTATAAGTAGGAAAGTAATTTAAGCTTTTTATTTTTTGTGCTTTGTGATTAAACTCAGGGCCTTACACATGATAAGCATATATTCTATCAATGAGCTATACTCGCAACCTAAAGTTCAGGCTTGTATGTTTCAGTATTGTGATTTTTTTAAAAATCACTCCCCAGCTGTAAAGTTATATGTGCAAAATATAAAGCAGAGTTTCTAGTATTAATAATTTCTATGTACATAAGATGATTGATAGTTTGCACTGTTTTCATCTATTTTATATAATTCTAATATTACCTGTGAGGTAGAGACAACTGATCTGTCTGTCTGTCTGCTATCTCTTTATTCTGATAAAACTATATAATTCAAGGAGGTTGAGTGACTTATCCTACATCAAATAAGTTCTAACTGGCTGCTCCTGAAATTTAAATACAGAGTTTTTTCCTCATATAATTTATGGATTCTCCTGGGACGTAGAATGTTTCTTTCTTGAAACCTAACTTCATTTATCAATGTTTAATGTGTGTATGAATATATGCTTCCTTATACATTATTTAATTTGAGATAGAATTTTGTGATTTTAGTTTTTAATTGGTGTAGTCTCCTAGAATTCCTAATTAAAGATAATGAGGAATGTGTTACCTTTATGTGTAGAGTTTTTGATATCACTATAGAAAAGTTATTTCTATTAATTATAAACATGTATTTCAGAAATTACCTTTCTAATAGTAATATTTGCAATGGGAGGATAATAAGAATACAAGAAAAGCCCTCTGAGCCAATCCTTGTCTCTGGACAGATCCTTTGGAAAAAAAGGTTCATTTTTATTTGTTTACTCACAGGTATGTTCACTCAATATGACTTATGTTTGTTTTGAAATTTCTTTATACCAGTTGAATTTATATCAGTGCAATTATAATTTAATTATGCAAAGTGAAATATGAGTACAAAAGTAGAAAGGTTGTTGATTTTGTGAAATTTAAGTTGAATCTTTTGGGAAATATTTTTAAAGGTGATTCACTGCAATAAATTGCATTTTAAATAGGTATAGACTAGATAACTGTGAAAGATTGCCTACAGTGTGGGTGGAAATGTTCTGTAGTATCTGAGAATGATCTATGATAGCCATACTTTAGATTTTGAATGCATTTATTATGTATATAGTAAGCCAAAGTAAGAAGATAAGTAGCAAGTGATAGATAGCAAAACTTCAAATTAGGTCTTAAATACCCAGCAGAGATGCACTGAAAGCTGAGGCAGCCAGGTAAAGTTCTTGGTAAATTCTTAGCAGAGCAGTGTCCCCTTGAGTGAAGCTTCCAACTAAAATAATGAACAGCAATAGCTAAGAGATAACATCAAGTCTTTGCTCACAATGTCCAGCAGAAACCACCTGGGTAAGTTGAAGGAGTCAGCTGGATTTTCTTTCTTTCCATATATGAGCTGCCCCTGACTGAACTTGTAGCTTCTCTTTCTCCCATTGGTGCTTCAAATGATGGAATTAACAGTAGTGACATCTCTTTGAAGTGGCTTACCTTCAAGTTGTTTTCAAGAACACAGGTTTTCACATAGTCTGTTTTGTTGTTTTCCTGTCACATGGGTGCAAGCCAGTCCCCTGATAAGGGACCTTGGAGGACACTTTGAGAGAAACATGCTTGGGTCTAAAGTTAGCTGTATGGGGATTAGTCCCATTTCCATTTCTGGAACCAGCTTCTTAGTGAGTTCAAGCAACACATGGCAGTTTCAGGGCAACTAGTTGCATATTACAAAGATGAATATAAGACATTTATATTGATCTTTCATTTACCTTGCTTTTCAAGTCTCTTTAAGTTTGTACTGACTTATAAACCAAAACTAGAAATCTCCATGACCTATTATAATATAATTTAAGTAGGAAGAATAATTTAAAACTCCATAGACAACAAAAAATCAGTGATAGCTATTTGTTTTATTACAAGGCTGATAAATGGGCACAAAAATTTATATTTTAATTTTATATAAATTGAAAATATTAACATTATTTTAGTCTGTTTGTATTGTAGTGTTTCTGGGTATAACAGGAATAAAAATAATTTTACTTAGTGTGGTGGTTTGAATGAAAATGGCCCCCATAAGTCCATAAGGAGGAGCACTGTTAGGAGGTGTGGCCATGTTGGAATAGGTGTGGTTTTGATGGAGGAAGTGTGTCACTGGAGGTAGGCTTTGAGGTCTCAGATGCCCAAGCCAGACCCAGTGTCTCACCCTATTAGTGTTATCTGCTGATCCAGATGTAGAACTCAAAGCTACTTCATCAGCACCATGTCTGCCTGCATGCTACCATGCTTCCCACTATGATCACAGTGGATTAAACCTCTGAACTGTAAGCCAGCTCCAGTTAAATGCTTTCCTTTATAAGTGTTGCCATGGTCATGGTGTCTCTTCACAGCAGTAGAAACTCTAATTAATACACCTAGTAAGGGTTTTGTTTTTAACATGTGAGAATTAAATGAGATATAAAGCATCCAGAACAATACCTGGTTAAGGTACTTAGAAAAGTTAGCTGTCATCAGTCATCATCATCATTTGTTACTGAGACCATCTGCTTTAATATATACATTAATGCAAGAGACATAATGTTTTGGGTCATTGTTTCTTGATATTGAACCAATTCAGCAACAAGTCACAACTAGTTCTACTTGGGTAGTAGTGAAGCTCTTACTGTTTTTTACCACCCACCTTATCCCCTCCCCCATTTTTTCAGGATCTGTGAGAATAAGAAGTTTTATTTTTTTTCTCAGAAAATTCTGAAATCTCAGATTGCATATAAGATATAAGTGAAATGGCTACCTATGTGTTTGTTGTCTAGCTGAAAAATGTCAATAATATTCAGGTATAGGGAGATTGAAGTATAGTAGTTGTGGCTTGCTTTTACATCACCTGCTCGCATAGAGCCTAGGCTGCTTAGGCTCTGTGTTTCTCACTATTGAACACTAAGCTTTACATAATTTTCTCCACATTATAAACAGAGAACATATGAATGGACAGCCTATATTGGGAGTGTATATGGGGTAATAAACAAAAAGACCTAGTAACTAAACTAGCATAGGTGTTTGAGTAAAATACTGATTATAGTACAAGTAGTAGACATGTGCTCAATTCTCAAATGTTTATGCCATTGCATTGTTAGAGGTTTTATTAATTAATGACTTTAAAAATTCCTGTGTTGGATGAGTGAGATTTGAGTTTTTCTTGCTTTATTTATGGCTGCGGTGCACACCCTTTTATGTAATTTAACGTCTTGATTTTCTCCTTAAGAATGTAGTCCCCATTTGCAAGGTGCTCATGCTTCTGTATCAGAGATGTCAGTACTACTGATAACTTTTTCCTTGGATGAATGGTATAGTTACAGTGGCATAGAATGTACCTGTGATAGTTTCCTTTTTGCTTTGAAGATGATTGTGGTTGCTTCAGTGTTGGTAGCATATCAATGAACAAACCATCAACTACTTACTGTTTTTCTAGTAGTATCTAATATTTAGAGATGAGTTACATCTATAAGTTTTACAAATAAAGCAGTTAACACAACAGAACATAAATCATTTCCCAAAATTTAAAATATTTTAAAAGGCATGATATAATAGCAATGCCTGTTTATTTTCTTGAATATTGTAAGTTTCATCACTGGTGACTCTTTGTGCCTATTATGTAGTATAAGTCCATTTACTCTTCAAGTCGTTGTCCATCCTTAGCTGTCATAATGCTTTTGGAAAAAGGGAACAATGTCTTTCCATGTCATTTGTCACAGCATTGGGATTACCTGACTGCATTACGATGTATCTTAGGGTTTCTATTGCTGTGAATAGAACACCATGACCACAGCAAGTCTTACAAAGGAAAATATTTCATTGGAGGTGGCATAACAGTTTTAGAGGTTTAGTCCATTATCATCATGTTGGGACATGGCTGGGGAAGGAACTGAGAGTTCTACATCTTGATTCTCAGGTAATAGGAAGTGAACTGTGACATTGGGTATAACTTGAGCCATTTGACCTCAAAGCCTACCCCACAGTGACACACTTCCTCCAACAAGGTCACACCTATACCAACAAGGCCACACCTCCTAATAGTGCCACTCCCTTTGAGGGCCATTTTCTTTCAAACGATCACATTGTGGATGAATATTATTACTTTTTCTTCTCTGTTCTGTCTTTCTATGCTTAAATTTCAGTCATATATGCTTAAATTTCAATCATTTAGCCTTTTTTTTTTCTCAAGATGTACCTTGTAATTTTTTGGGGGTGGTTGAAATCTGAGAGTTCAGAGGAATAGGGAAAGTCACAGCTAACCTCACTTCACCAACTCCACAGCTTTCAAAGAGACCTATTCCTGTATACCCATGCCTATATGCCTTTCTGTTCTGCTATATCATTTACTCTCTCTGTCCAGCTACATCACTTGCTCTTCCTGCCTAGCTGTGTCACATCTTGTCTGTTTGTACAGACCTCCGACCTCTATGGTTAGTACTGGGATTAAAAGCATTTGTCACCATGCTTCGAGAGATCCATACAGATCTCTGCCTCCTGAATGATAGGATTAAAGGCGTGTGCCACCATTGCCTGACTTCTGTGTTTACTATAGTGGCTGGCTTTTTCCTCTGATCCTCAGATAAATTTTATTGGGGGAAACAGTATATTCAGGGACACAATACATCACCACAATGTGCCTTGTAATTTTTGTGATAATTTATTGGCAGGTATTCCTCTTTTTTTATCTTACATATTTATTACTTAATTTGATAATTTATGTTTTGGACATTTTGGTTCTTTAAATGGCACTTCCATAGAGGTTGTATACATGAAGACAAGTGTAGGGCTTTTAAAACTCATTCCCCCAACATGGTGGCATTGTATTATGTGATCATGTTAGATACAGCTTTCTACTATCACCTAATGCTCTAGGTATACCAGGTTTTGTACAGCAACTATCTCCTCAGTCTGCCTTTTTGTTAAGTCTGTTATTTTATAGAAGACACTTTCCTTTTTCATATGAAATTCCTTTGCCCAACATGATATGCAGAACTCCTTACTAAGTACTTAAAATATTATGTAAAATATTATAAGGGCATACTATTATCACAAAATTTTAGTTTTCATAGCTAATACTATTTTAACTATATTACTAAATTTCATTTGATTTGTTTGGAAGAAAAGAAGGGAAAATATAATTGTTATTTGATGGGGAAAATCCAGGGTTAGTTGAAACCCAACAGTTTTTAAAGATTCATTTATGTGCATGAGTGTTTTGTTTATATGTATGTATATGCACTGCATGCATGTCTGGAACCATCTGAGGTCAGAAGATGATGCCAGGTCCCCTGGAACTGGAATTACTGATGGCTGTAAGCAATCATGTAGGTGCTGGGCACTGCCAAAACATCTCCAACTCCCCTAGAGATTTTTTTCTTAATTTTCTGGCTGATTTTTAGTTCAATAAAATGAATAGTATGTTACCATAGGAGACCAAAATGAAGAAATATAAAAGGGTTTGCCTTGAAATATTTTATGTGTGCCATACTAAGATGGCAGAAATGAGATGGGATCCACTAATGGAGTTCAATAAGGAAATGTTTTTTTTTTTAATTCTACTGAGACAGATATTTGATCAATTGATCATGCAAGAAGGGATATAAAGAGATGAGGCTAGAATATATGAGTACGAAGACAGAAATTACCAGACTAAAACATGATGAGGACTTGAACTGGAACAGTGACTCTGAGAACCTTTAAGAGCTTGCTAGAAGGTAGAGTTGATGAGAATTGGACACCTCCTGGGTGGAAGAGTGGGAGTGGGGTGCTGTACAGGAAAGGGGGAAGTTTAAAATGACTTATTGAGATGGTGCTTAAGTTACCCAAGTGGTGTCATTTACAGAGAAAAAGACCATTTTAAAAGAAGTTGTAGGCCAACCATACGTCATGGAGTAGGTGTGTGTGTGTGTGTGTGTCTGTCTGTCTGTCTCTGTGTGTAAAATATGTATAATTTAGCTGTATTTCAAATATAAATTTACTTTGCTTTGAGAAAAGATCATTTGACTCTGGGATTTATGAGACTGAAACTTGGGGTTTCTGCCATGCTAAAGCAGTTGAGCAGAAGTTTCCTGGAAGAGTGTTGATTAGGAATTTTTGTTAAAAGAAGATGGTCAGTGTAGCAGGAATCTCAAAGAGTCTTATTAATAAAATCAAACCTGTGAGCCAGATATTGGGGTGAAGCTGGAAAGTCAGAGAACCAGAACAAGCCACAGCTAACCTCACCTGGCCATCTTCTTAGCTGATCTTGTTTCCTCAGACTCGATGCCTCTGATTCCTTATCCAGAATGGGTCTCAGCTGAACTGCTGCTCAAAAGCCTGAAAGCTTAACCAGCTAAATGCTTCTAGTTTCTGGTCCTCATGCCTTATATACCCTTCTGCTTTCTGCCACCACTCCCTGGGATTAAAGTCTCGCTTTCTGGGATTAAAGGCGTGAGTGCTTGGCTGTATCCTTGAACACATGGATTTCTGCCTCTGGAATGCTAGGATTAAAGGTGTGAGTGCCACCATTTTCTAGCCTTTGTATCTAGTGGCTGTTCTGTCTCTGACCCCAGATAAGTTTATTAGCGTGCACAATATTTTGGAGAACACAATACCACCACAGGTCAGAGTTGGATATTTCTTCTTGGTGTCATTCTTTCCCACATTTATTTTTTATTTTTTAGTAGAAGCTTTCTCCTGTTTTGTTTTCTAAAAGTTAGAATAGTGAATCTAAACATTTCATTTAAACTTAGCCTGAGATTCTTGAGCAAAGTTACTTTAAGGGCTTATCTAGATGAGGGCCAGCATAATGCAGCAAAATAAAATTCCAGATATGCAGGTTGATTGTTAAATAACTGCGCAGACCACACATCCCAAGGATTTTCATTTATTCATTTCTAAAATATGCATATCTGGGCTTGAGAGATGGCTTAGCTGTTAAAGACTACACTCACAACCAAAAAAAAAAAAAATGAAAATATGTACATCAGATAATCTCAAGATATTTTTACAGTGAAAGCGGTATAATTTAACACCTTATTAATTACACCTGTTGAATCAATATTTTCAGAAACATTAGCAGAAGTCTTCCAGGTAAATTTAGTGATTAAGCATTTATTCCTCCATATTCCTTCATAGTAAGAGACTAAACATTTAAATAATAAAAGAAAACCGTAATCACAAGGAAGTAGAAACAACATATGAAAGAGATAGAAGATTTGGAAAATATAAAAGAGAAATTACTGCAGCGAGAAAGCCAAATGACTGGAGGATATTGTATCAATTATAAGCAAACCAGTTCCCACTCTAGAACTGAAGAATTGGAAGCACTTTGTCCTATGAGCAGCAGTAGCTGAAAAAAAATTGTAATTAATAATGGTAGAATATGGTGATTCTGTGAAACATGATAGGATAATGTAGAAAAAGATAATCAATGAGTGAGTATTTATAATATCTAAAATATACTTAAAGAATAGTTTTTTAAATAGAGTGAGTTTAGTAGTAGAATATAGAGAAGAAAAGATGAATTCAAGCAAATAATCCAACAAGCTGAAAATATGACTGATAAGATTTCTAGACAACAGAGCTGAGAGAATGATAGTAAATCATCACAAAATTATATGATGGAAGTTTTTGATAAGCAAGTATGTGATTTCTACTTTGAAAGTGTCTGCTGAATACCCATAAAATATGAAGTAGAATTTTGTCCCTGGAAACCTTAGAATGCTATTAATGAATAGATAAAAGAAACTTGTAGAAAAAAATATAAAACTCTACATCATCTTAAAAATCAGGATATCTGACATCTGAATGGGATCAATGAAAGCTTGAAATCATGCCGTTAAAGTTCTGATAAAATTACGTTTAATGGTCTACCACATATACCACCTTTTGTTTCTAGGAAATAATTTCAGAGTATGCTCTATTCAGAAAGGGATAAATGAGGAGAAAAGAACAATACAGGATTTATAAACTAAAAAATAAAACAAGATAAAATGATAAAGTGAGGTTTGTGAATAACAACTGTAAGTTGCTTTTAAGAATACAGTATTTATTTGGGTTGAAGATGGAAAACTACAGGAAAGTATGTCCTCATAAAACAGAATTGGAATAGAATTCTTTATGCTTCAGAATATGAAATATTAAGGGATGTTTCTATTCTGCTAAAGATCTTGGGAATGGGAGTCAAGTTACAGTATTAACTGTGTAAAAGAGGATTTGATACTCATATAGGAAAGCTTTCAAAATGGACTACTTGACTAAATATTGAGAAGATGGTAGGAAAGGAAAAGCAAAAGAGAGACAATTATACATTTTCCATGATAGGACATTAATATTTATATTATGTTGAAAATTTATAAATCTAGATAGCAAGCATTGTAAACGTGATTGTGAGAATCAGAGGGTCAGAGACTTGGCTGTGAGATTGTCTCCTAGCAACATGAAAAGCTTACCTGTAAAACCTCACAAACATGACCACCCAAATATGAGTTGAACGAGGAGGACACAAACAAACATGGCAAACTGCATTGTGGGGAAAGCCCATGAGGCCTCAACCACATACAAAGAACAATAGGTGACTGTAAGCTGGGAGCAGAAGAGTTGGTTCTCCTCAGGAAAGTGCATACCAGTTGGTTGTCCGGTGTCAAATGGTCAGCCCTGAAAATATACGTGCTAATGACGTCATATGGACTTAACAGGTTTTATTTAGGAACATATGTCTGTACAAATACATTCATGCGTGCAATAACAACGAGTGAGAAAAGAAGCCATGAATCTGAAGGGGAATGGAGAGGACTATATGGAAGAGTTTAGAGGTAGGAAAGGGAAGGGAGAAATGCTGTAAATTAAAATACAATTTCAATAATAACAGCTACAAAAGAAATTAAAAGAGATAAAGACTACAGTGAATTCTAGACATTCTGAAAAGTTGGGCTATACAGTGTTTTTTATTGTTCATTTTTTTGAGGTTCCACTATGTAGCCAGGCTGACCTGAAATTCCCTGTAGACCAGGCTAGTCTAACACTAAGAGATTTGCCCGCCTCTGCCTCATGAGTGCTGGGATTAAGGGAGTATGTAACTATGCCTGACCTGGAATTTTTTGTATAAATTATGTGATATCATTTAATAAATGTTGTAAGTGTATTATTGCTTTGAAAACACCAAAGAACGAAAAAAATTGATCATTTAAACAAATTAGGGCCAGGAAGTCAATCAGAGAGCTCGGAAGGAGAAAAGAGAAGGGAAGTGATATAATTGCATTATAATTATTAAAAGAATTAAATAAAGAATTAAAAATATTATTAAGATTGTTTAATATTAAAAAATATTTATTTACACGTTTATTATTAGTATTATCTTTGGCAAGGTTGGGAGAGAGGTGTTCATGCCAGTCAAAGTCAAGAGGACAACTATTGCTAGTCGCTTTTCTCCTTCACCACGAGGGTCTGGAGAATTGAACTTAGGTAGTGAAGTTTGGTGTCAAACAAATTTATTCACTGAGCCACTGAGCCATCTTCTAGCCTTCAGCCTAAGATTCATTCATGCTGTGTACTCATGATTTGTGCCCTTTATATTTTACATGTTAAAATCATAATCTCCAGTGTGATAGTATTTGGACAAGTGGCCTTTTGGTGGTAATTAAGTCATGAATATGGGACTCCTTAGGGAAGAGTGCACTTTTTTTTTCTTCATCACTTGAGGACACAGCAAGAAGGTGACCATATGCAAACCAGGAAAAGGCAGTCAGAACAACTTGACTGTGCTGGTGTTTTGATATTAGTCTCTCAGCTTCAGAACTCTGAGAAATAAATTGCTGCTCACCACCTAGCCAGATAGAAGACTAACTCAATCAAGCATGTGTGAATGTGTATATTTTTATCTGGAGCAATAGGTTTATATGCTGGCATTGATGCAATGTTGGCATTCTGTTACTGAGAGTAATATCATTTGTTTAAAGCTTCCTCTTATGCATGTGAGGTATATAGCCTTATGTGAAAACTTATATAGAGGAATCTAATTGTTGGTACAATTTTCAGATGTTAAGCTGTATTCAAAAAAGGTATTAACTTATGAGTGTCCAAGTTTAAATATAAAAAAGAGAATCCTTAATCTTATTTGCTAGATCAGTACATTTATTAAATGAAGAACAGCTTCTTTATGTTCTGATTAATATTTAAATACTTAATACTTTTTTTTAAACATCAACACTCACATGTTTAGTGTACAAATTATCATGAAATACTTTTAACTGTTCACTGAATCATTACCTATTTATCTATGGTTAATATAAGGCACTTTTGTTGTGGCTTACAAAATGTGAAGTTATGCAACTCAGTGCATGCAGTTAAGAATTTAGATTATTCTTCAATAATCAGAAACATGCTTTGCCAAAAATCCAGTATGAGTGTGCTCAAAATATCAAGTGCCTTTTGAAGATTTTAAATAAGAACTCCACAATAAAAACTCAACAACAAACAAACAAAAAGCCCATAGCAGGTTTGATAGACAAAAATGTTTAACAGACATCTTCAAGCCTTCTTGAGAATTTTAGAATTTAAGAGAGGGAGAGGCAGAGAACAAGGTAGAAAAGAAGGGAGTAGAGTCCTTTCCTTTCTTTTAAACCAAGGACATTTGGTATTGAGAGGAAAAAAGGGAAGAGGAGAAATGAAGAAAGGACTGGATTTGTCTCAAAGATTTATTTTGTAATTGATTGCCACTTATAAAGGTTTTCATTGATGGAGAATAGGAGGGAGAATTGTAAGTTTCAATGCTGAAGCTTTGAAGAGTTGCCCTGTTGTTGCAGCTGCTTGGGCAGGCTCACTCAAACATCAATGGTGCATTGTGGCAGTTCGCTTTGCTTCCCTGTTTCTGATGGACATTCTCCAGGCAGTGAAGGGCAAAAGGACTGGCTATGCTAGTAACCGGCATAATAGAAGTTGTTGGACCAGTTTTGAGTATGTGTATAAGCAGAACGCTTGATGATAGATTATATAATATGGCCAGTCTGCACTGGTGTTCAGAAAGCACTCTCGTGAAAATTAGTTCAAGCAGGAATGTTTTATATTATCTTCTTGTAGTATAGAAGGTGTATTATTTAGCATGTGCATAGTGGTCAGCAGAAAGAAACAATGGAGGTAGCTTAAAGAAAAAAAGCCAGACTATATTTAGAACCACCTAAATAGTTCCTTCATAAAATAAAAATTACAGTATTGATTTCTGTTGTTCATACTTATTTTTAAAAGGATAACCATATAGAACACAATAAGCTATATTAAAAATTATCTCAGTGTTTTCTGCTTACTTAAATGAATTTTTTTGGTAAAATTTTAATTTATTATTTGAATTCCCCTTTTATTAACATGAGCTTTTATATCAGATTTTAGAATTTGCCTGCTGCTTAATAAGTAGAGCAGTTACCCAGGACTTCCTTATATCTTAAGGAAGTGATATAGAGAAGACAAAAATGATACTGTTTATGTCTTTTTTTGTGGATAGTATTTAAATAGGAATAGAAAAGAATGGGCGGGGCTGTGCATTTTTGCAAATTAAAGTAAAAATCCACACTGTTTGGCAATTCTTTCAAGGATAATGGTAACAGTTTTTAAGAACTGCACATTTATATATTATATGTGTTTTTAAAGCATTGCCTCTGTATATTTTTACTTGATTTTTGATGATCCTGAAAATAAGGAAGAAATTTTTTCTCATGTTATATTTGAGGAAACAGAAAAGTCAACAATTAGTTTTGAGCCATAGATGAAGTAATTCACTTTCTCATTTGATCATTATCTTTTCCCCAGGAAAATGTTATTACTTCCATTTTTACGTGTTGCAGCTGAAATTAAATATTTAAAGTACTGCCCTTTTTTCACCAGAGCACATGGAATATATGGGGTTATTTGGCCCCATATATTTGGACAGAACATCAAGGCAGAACTTTTGCTCCAAAACCTATTCTTTTTCTACTGAATGCTGTAATTTTGAAATGTGGAGAGTTGAAAAGTGTGACATGATGCATACAAACCAATGTATAAAATCTTAAAGATAGAGAATTCTATAACCTGCAGTGTGAACTTCATCTCCTATAATATTCTGAACTGAGATACATAATTGGCACCATGTAGAAACCAAGACACATCATTATTTCACCAAGATCAAGTCATGTCATGCTTCTAATTTTATCTTTCATTTTCTAATAAAGTTATCTAGATTATTAGATAAGAAAATTTAAATACATGCTATAGTCATATAAGGATTTGACCAATTAATGACAGCATGTTTAGATATATTTATGGTTTATTTCAATAATTTCACATAAGTAGTTTTTTGATTTTATTTTCTTAGTCAAATATCTATTAATGTCCCACCAAATACTAAGTTATTCATATCTACTTTGAGATGTTCTTTTGTCTTTTTTGAGATTATAATATAATTACAACACTTCTCCCTTCCCTGTCCTTCCTCCAAACCCTCCCATTTCCCCTCCCCATTCTACTTAGGCGACTGAGGAAAGCTGGGAGTGAGAGAGTTAGAACTTCCTAGGAAGAGTACGCCAATTGGTTGTCCTGTGCCAAATGATCAGCTCTGAAAACACACACATAAGAAACATTATACTGATTGAACAAGTTTATTGTTTAGGAATCTGTGTGTGCATATCCATATGTGTATGTGTGCATGCACATGAATAACAATTCATGCAAAAAAAGAGGCCATGTGTTTGGAGTTCTTTTAAAAGAGAGTGCATCATCAGTTTGCCTTGATTACTATCAGTTGGTAAAGAAGCCAAGAAAAGAATTTGACTACTAAGTGGCAAATATATCATCAAACATACTCTCAGCTTGGATCTAGAGGAGGCATACCATTGGCAGAGGTGACATTTTAATTGGATCTTGATTAACAAACAAGATCTTATTACAGAGAAATGGAGGAAATTAGCTCACATCCACTGAGTATTTGTTACTTTTCTTGTCTCTACAACTGAAATACCTGCAATGATAACTGAAGGGCAAAAGGTTTATTTTGGCTCACAGCTTTAGACTCTTCAGTCCATGGTTATTTGGCCCCATATATTTGGGCAGAACATCAAGGCAGTGGGGATACATGTCAGTAAAGAAATAAGAAATAGAAAGTGACTAGGGACCAGAATAATCACTAAATTCATGTCCCAAATGATCTGCTTCCTCCAGCTAACATCAGATGAAGGGTAAGACACATAGGCCAGTGGGGGATGTTTAAGATTCAAATCATGGCATTTTGCCCATGGCCTCAAAGGTTCATGGTCATCTTAAAATGAAAAGTATGGTTAGTTCATCTCTAATAGTGTTCAAAATCTTAACATTACTAAATACCATTCAAATATCCAAGTCTGTTTTGAGACTTGGCGTGGACTCTTGGATGCAAACTTAGTCAAAATACTAAATAAGTTCTACTCTTCCAATGAATATGGCATTGCAAACGTTGCTGTTCTGAAAGAGAGGAAAGGGACACAGTAAACATTGAGGCTCTGAAAGAGAGGAGTGGGGCATGGAAACACACACACACAGGATCAAAGCAAATGCAAACCAGAACCATGGCTTCATAATTCTTGTATTGTGCATGTCTGCAAAAGTAACACCACATGGATAATACCAAGGTTTTCCATCAGTTGGAGAAGTAGCCAGACCCCTTTAAGACATGGCTGAAGAAGGGAAGTCTAATGAGGCAACTTCCTAGGCAATCCTGTGCTACTGGGGAACCTTGATGGGACCTCAGAAAGATCACCCCATTTTAATAGGACCCAACAAGTAGTAAGGGCAATGTATCTGGACTTATCCTAGCAGATCTTTAAAAGGAGATCCACAAGGACCAATCCAATCTTCAAGTTATTAAACAGACTGCCAAAAAGTGGCTTGCCACTGTGTAAAGTAATTCAACAAAATTTAGAACACAACAGCAGAAAGTTCATACTTGAAGGACTGATAACCAAACTAAATTTTATAATACATTCAAAAAGCTGAAAAATATAACCTTTAAACAGAAGCAAAATCACCAATAAAAGTAGGCCAGAAAGAAAGATAATGGAAGTGGAATAAAAACACTTTGTAGCAGTTTTTATAAATATACCAAAAGATTTAAAGGGAAACATGACTGTAGTGAAGAGAAATGTGTGATTAAAAATAGGATCAACTGGAATTTTTATAGCTGAAGATATAATGGAAGTAAATTGTATTTCATTGTGATAATAGGACATTGGATGCTATAGAAAAGAGTAGTAATTGTGAAAACAGCAACAGAAACTGTCTGCTCTCAAACACACTGTGAAAAATGAAAATCAAACAAAACTCCCAAGGATGTGCAAAGCCTCAGAGATGTATGGGATACCATGAAGCAGTTTCTAATGTCTAGAAGTGGATGCAGGAGAAAAGGTGGAAAAATACTTAAATAATGAATCCAGCTGAACATGATACAAGGATTTTAACCATGGCCATTCTAAAAGCAATGAAAATCACATTAAGGTAGGTTATACTGAAAGTGCTGAAATCGACCAAGAGAAAATATTACAGTGGGTGTGGGAGCATAGGTCTGCAATCCCAGCACTGAGTAGGTGGACATAGATAGATCCTGGGACTTGCTGGTGAGCCAGTCTAGCTATGTGAGTTCCAAGGAAAGTGAGACACCATATCTCAAAAAATAAGGTGCAGGGTAGAGGGTAGAGAGTGTTAATAGCTATTGTTGCTCTTGCAGAGGAACTAAATTCTGTTCCTAGTCCTCACATGGCAAACAGTTATCTCTAACTTTATTTCCAGGGTATTCAACACCCTCTTCTGGCCTCAGAGGGTGCCAGACATATAGATGATATACACATATACATGCTTGTGAACATTCATACACTGAAAATGAAAATTAATCTTTAAAGAAAAATGTGGTGGAGTATTGTGGGGATTAACAAGGCAACTCTACATAGTTAAAAAGGTAGTTTATTTTGGGGTAACTTACAGTCAGTAAAGGGGTTGGTTACAGGATCTGGGAGAGGTGAGGTACAGTCCTGCAGGGTTCTCTGGAGAACTTTGCTTGGTCTACCATCCAGCATCCAGGATCATGAGGAACCAAGAGGGCCAGCATGTCCGGATCTTGGGTCTTAAGGGCTCCCGTCTCAGTGGCCCTGGGGCAGGTCATAGGTAGGCATGGCAGTTACCAGAAGCCTCACTAGGAGTAGTACTTCCAGAATTGGTTTCAGGGCATTGAGATAACATAAACAAATGGAAAATTCTACTCAGCTTTCAGTATGGAAAATTTAAACTGTAGAATGAATAATGAAGGTTAGATGAAAATATAGACTATCATAACATATAAGTTAATATATGTGTATGTAATTGACACAAACTTAAATTTATGTATTTACAATGAGTAAAAGTGAAATTTATCTCTAATTATTTAGACATGCTCTCACTATTCCACATAAAAGAGCCAGTCATGCAGAGGGATTACATATAGTTACTTCCAGTCCTGTTTTCCTCTTAGGGTATGAGTATTTTTGCCATTCTTAATGATTTCTAATATGTGATAATGGTTTAAAGACTATAACATACAACCTCAAATCCATTGAACTACTTTCTGTGAAATTAAAGTGAAGCCAAATGAATCAACAAATAACGATAGTTATAGGGATGAAAGAACAGAATATCTATATTAGATGTGTAGAGGATACATAGTTTACAATGTTCAGTACCTTTTGAAGAGATAGAAAATAATTTAGAACAGTATTTCACATGTTTGAATTTCAATGAAAACAGCATAGAACCTGCCTCATGCTTACTTATCTGCGCTGACAATAGTTAGTTAGTCCAGAGGAAACATTATTAAAAGGGAACTAAAGTGACTGGCCCAAATATGAGAACCATAGGTTGAATTTTCAGAATCCGGATTGGCTTTAACTGTGAATTTGACTATCGAGAAAGAAAATAGAGTAAGTCAAGAGATTTCTTGACTGTGGAGATTTTAAAAAAGTATTTGAAAATGAATTAATGAATTACAGTTTTTATTTGTAGTAACTCAGTCATTTAAATACCAAATGTTTATAGTGTCATTAGATGTAATTCTGAATAATTTAGTCTAGGAAATGTTTGCTTTTTATTTTTCTAAATTTTCTCTTAAATTCTAGTTGTATGTAAAAAACTTAGTATACTTCAAACTTATACTAAAGTGCCAAGTAATATAAATTTAGGAGTTTTTTAAGTTAAATATTTTGTTGATTTGTGTAGGACAATCAGTGGTAGGAAAAAAACTATGGTAAGATTCTTCTTAAAGGACAAGTAGATTAGGTTTAACTTTAACACCATAAAGGCAGGATGATATCTTTCTGTGTACAGAATGTAGTTCAGAATGACTCTCTTCTCTTGACTGCCTGTTTTTTAGTGCGTTGTATAATATTGCATTCTAGGCGCTGTCATCTGAGAAACATCAGGCCTATCAAATTCAGGTTAAGTTTCATCAGTTAAATTTAACTTTACAAAAATTGGGAAAGAACTTGCTGAAATTTGTTTTGTATCAAGGGGGAGTCTGTAAGGCACATTGACAATGATTAGAGAGAATAGTTTTTCACCAATTTAGGAGAACAGACTATCCTTATGGTAATAATTTAGCAGCATTACTATCTATCTCAGTAGCCAATTAATAATTCTTGCTAGCTAACAGTTACTTAAAACAGAGCATCATAATCGTAATCTTGGATCTCACTAATTTTAATTTATGGTCCCTAAACTGTTACCTATAACATTTCAGCTTAAAAACATATCCTCATTAGAATCCTAGACATATGCTAGATTCAGTCTTCCCTTGTGTGCTATCAAAAGACTCTCATTTCCCCTTCTGAACTCTCCATTGATGTTCAAGCAATTATTGCTGTGAGTATGGATGTGGATAACTTATTCTCACTAGAAATTAATTTTATGCAAACTCGGCTTCTGTCTTATTTCTTTTCATTGTCAGTGAGAAACTCAGGTGATACTCCCAAGTAAAAGATTTCAGTTCTTATTTATTCAATTAGTTTTTGAATACCTTAATACAGTCCTCAGATATCATTCTTATGCTGGTGAAATGGCTCAGCAGTTGAAGGCACTTGGTGCCAAGTCTGATAACCTATGGAAAGATAGAATAGACTTCTGCCAATAACCTGAGTTTGAGCCCTAAAACTCATATATGATTGAAGGAGGG
Source organism: Peromyscus aztecus (assembly GCA_902168405.1). NCBI lineage: Eukaryota > Metazoa > Chordata > Mammalia > Rodentia > Cricetidae > Peromyscus > Peromyscus aztecus. Next base: position 27,858 of record CABHPQ010175375.1, read on the forward strand.
TATTGACTCCCACAGGTCCACTGACCTCCACTCATACACCCACATGTATATGCGTGCAGTACATAATCTCATACAAAAAGAAAAAATTATATTAAAAAGTATAGAAAGCCATCCTTTTTGATATTTGTTTCTTCAGTCACATGCGCAGTGTTAGGTTTCACTGTGGCATTTTCAAGATAAATCTGTTGTTGTTACCTCTCCCCCATCTCCCTGCTCTTCCCACTCCAGCCTCCTTTGCTGCCGCCTGACATGTGTAATGTGCCCCATAACCCCTCCCTTCCTCTACTCCTGTTTTCCCACCTTTATGGTCTTCCTTAAAGGTCTATTTCTACACTCACCCCACTAATATTCATACATAGAACATTATAAGCTAGCATCCACATATGAGAGAGAGCATGTGATTTCTGTCTTTGTCAGTCTGAGTTTCCTAGCTTATTATTATACTTTTCAGGCTACTCACTTTCCCACACATTTCATTTATCTCTGTAGATGAAGAATATTCCTTGTGTAATGCACCACATTTTTATTGTCCATTCGTCTGTTGATCGGCACCTATTTTGGTTTCATTCCCTTGTATTTGGAAGAATAAAAATAAACATGGATATGTACACATCTATGTAAAAACCATCTTTTTATTGTTACTTTTTCTTTAAATGATACTGAACCATGTGTTCATATGTGCCTATCAGCTGGCACATTGATCATAACTCTAAGCATAAATAGAATCTGTACAAAATTTTTTTGTTGAAATGTTTCCTACATTCATATACCAGCTATACATGATTTATGGAGAATATATGTGTTTGTAAAAAGATGGTATGTGTCAGTTTTTATGGCAACTATTAGAAAAAGTGAAATAAAAATTGAATAATCTTTGTGTAATGCAGAGGACCAGTTATAGGTAATGTACATAATTTCCAGGAATTTCAACCCCTCTGATATCTTTAAAAATAAATCTCAGCCCAGTGGGACCTTTAATCCCAGTACGCAGGAGGTAGAGGCAGGTGGATCTCTGAGTTCAAGGCCAGGCTGATCTACAAGGGTGAGTTCCAGGATAGCTAGGCCTACACAGAAACCCTGTCTCAAAAATTAAAACAAAATCTCTTCAAGAGAAAATTATTTGATTTATGTAATATTAGATTTGGTTCCTAAGGTGTGGTGAAGAGAGGTTAAGTGTTTCACATACTTATTTAATCATATATTTACAAAATTCCATATATGCATCCAAGATCCAACTATGTAGAGATTTTGATATAATAAATGATTTACTTACTTAACTTACCAATTTCATAATACACATGTAATTAAATTTTTGTTTTTATTTTTAAAGTTAGTTTTTTTTGTTCTTTTTATTGAAAGTAAATTCTTTTTTCACACTATATCTGGATTATAGCTTCCTTCTCCTACATCTCCCAGTTCCTCCCCACCTCTCTTCCCATCCAGATACAACTCCTTTCTGTCTCTCATTAGAAAACAGACAGGCTTCTAAGGGATAATAATAAAATAAAACAAAAACTGACACATCAAAGTTGGATAAGGCAAAAAGAATGAGAAGAGCTCAAGAAGGCACAAGAGTCAGAGACACACTCGTTCTTACACTCAGGAATCCCATAAAAACATCAAACTGGAAGCCATAATATATATACAAAGGACCTGGTGCAGACCGTGCAGGCACTGTGCATACAGCCTCAGTCTCTGTAAGTTCATAGGAATTTTCCTTGTGTTGATTTAGAGGGTCTTGTTCTCCTGGTGTCCTCCATCCCTTCTGGCTCTTCCGCTCTTTCTGCCTCCTCTTTCATTGGGTTGCCTGATCCCTGAGGGGAGGTTTTGATGGAGACATCCCATCAAATTAGGGCAGAATGTTCCAAGTTTTCTCTCTGTCTGCATACTGTAATGAGTTTGAAATCCATTTTTGATATAGTCACTAAAATATCACAAGATAAAATCCCATTTGCTGACAATAGAGGATTACTTTAAACACTTTTTCCTGTAGGTTGTTTTTATGATCTCCATTTTAAAAATGTACAATTTCCTCTTGTTTTGATGTAACTTTGGAAAGATTTGCTTTCCTTTGCATGTAACCTTTGAAACTGGAAAGAAAATGGCCAGAAAAAAAAAGCTAAATATCTACCTTCATTTTCAACTTCTAGCAGAATAACCTCTAATATTTTTAGAGACTAATGCTGCTAGATGTCATTTCAAAGTGATATAATTTTGCATTGTTATTTATTGAGAGTGTATCTCCAATAATGTAAGACCTCTTTGATGTTGAATGATTTTAAGTAGTTTGCTGTATGTTTTGATATATTCTATATTTAGTCAATACTTGCTATTTTTTAGATTCTAGAAATAGAAAAACAATAATTATATAGTCTGTATTTTCAATGAATATATAGTATAGAAGACACTGGGAGACTACCAGACATTGCAATATTTAAAAGTAGTTGCTATGAAACCCATCAGGCCTATATACCCCACATCTGGCAGGATGCATGTGTCCAGAGATTTCTATAAATATCCCCCCCCAAATCATAAGACATTATGAGATGATTAAAATGTGTTTGGTTACTTGATTGTTGTTCTAACTTCATAGATGATAAGATCATATTGTAATATCAAAATATTGGATACCCGTACATGGTGACACATAAGAAACTTGTCACTTTCAGGGTTAACCAGAGAAAGAAATGTTAAAGAGATTATGGAAAAAAGACACCATGTCTAAAAGCATAAAATTTAAAAAGAAGTCATAGGTGAGTGGGTTCTCAGATCATTGGACAAGGCTGCTGCAAGATTCTTGACAATTCCCTGTGACTAGTGAACATATATGCTTTATACCTGTGAAAGATGAAGTTGTAGAGGTAAGCTAGGACACGCATGGATCAGTGTAAATCCTTTGTAAGATAGAAATCTTTAATAAATACTCTTTTGTACATCATCAAAAAAATCACGGTTTTAAGACAAATGTTAAAGAAATGCTCATTTTAAATGTAAATAAAAATTCAAAAATAGTCACATCTTTATAAAGAGGGACAAGTTATTGGTTTCTCTTTCTACGTCTATGAAGAAAGACAGATGGATGACCTTTCCGAGTAGTCCTTACATAAACTTTGTGAGAATTGCAATTGTGAATTTGATACATTTTGTGAAGCTTATGGTTGCTTTGAAATGTACACAGTAATAATCACCTCAACATTTGTTTTAATTCTGCCATGACTATTTGTCTTATCTGAAATGACAGATACCTCTATTGGGATATTATTATGAGTATCATTATAATTTATCAGTATAAATCATATGAACCCAAGATTCTCACTTTAGTGAAAGTTTTAACCCATTATAAATAGACAGATACTGAGATCTCAAAATGGGATATTGCAAAGGCTTTTGTAGGAACTTTTCCAATTTGGAAAAACAATTCAAGATACAAAGCTAGGATGTCTCTCTGTGTGTCTCTGTGTATATAGAGTAGTACATAAATGTATCCATATGTGAACATATATGTGAACATATATCTATATCATTGTACATGTGTGTCAAAATGTACTTCAAGAGAAACCAGAATTGATATTTTGTATAGAAGATTGTATCAACCCTTTGTGATTACTGGTTTTGTTTGTTGCCGCATCAAGATGATAATATCACTGGAATTAAGGAATGGTCACAGTTTCAGTTCACTGTGCAGAGAGTAAACATCATAGCATTATGAGAATGATCTTTGTGTTGAATAAATCTTGGCAACATTGCTTACAGCTTCAGATTTTTTTGTGTTTATTCATTTCCTTCAAATTTTTGGAAATTTCAACCATACCTACACTCATATTCTAGTAACTATAAAAATATCATACTCTGTAATTTTGAGAACATTTAAAAAGTAGGTTTTGCAACACTTATAGAGTAAGAAAACTCAGTTGAGGCAGAGAAAGGTTCTTCTCTGTACATTTGTCCATCGTGCAAGACTGTAGAAGACCCATCGTGGAGGCAGAAATACCCAGTGCTAGAAAAAAGAACCCCCTTTAGCATGCTGTTCTTGGGTTGGGAGATTAAGTGTTTCAACATCATATAAGTAGAGCACCAGAAAAATAAACTGAAGAAAGCTGATAGAGCAGAGAGAACTTTGATTACATAAATATAAACTTCATTTTTCTTTTTCTATTTTTTTTGTTTTGATTTTTTGTTTTCAAGACAGGGTTTCTCCCTGTAGGCCAGACTATCCTGGAACTCGATGTGTAGACGATTCTGGAGTCGAACTCACAGAGATCCACCTGCCTCTCCCTCCCAAGTGCTGGGATTAAAGATGTGGCACCACAGCCTGGCCATTTTTCTTAATCTTATCTTCAAATTTCCTGATGCGTTTTTTCTTTTTTGTAGTATGCTTAAAGGGTTTGAGAAACAAAAGTTGTTGAGGAAGGGGAGCGAGAGAGCAGAAGAGCATATGTGCTGTGAAACAACAGGAGGCTACTGGAGCTGGAGAGTGCATGGAAGGCATGGGGGTAGGGAGAAGAGGGAAGAGAAACAGCAGAACAAAGTCAATATGAAAAATGTCATGGTGAAACTGTTGCTTTGTCTGAATAGTAAATAAAGAAGGTTGTGGTAGTAGGATGCCCACAGTGTACATGACTATTACCAGGTAGAGATTTATGTAAGCATTTGCAGTCTAAAGTGCCACATCTATACCTGAATTTTCTGTAATATGGTGAACATTTGAGAAGAATATGTCTTCTGTGTTACACTGCTTTGCTTATTGAACTGTTTCTGCAGAGATCCTTTTCATATGTTGCGAAGGCATCTGACACCCAGGAGGCACACCTTGCTGTAGAGCCAGACTGCATCTCAGCTCTATTAATGCATTGAATTTGATCATGGCTGATGCTTTCCTGATAATGTTTCATAGTAAAGTATTAGGAATAAGCATTGTTTTCACTCACAAAGGAAGGGGATTGTTTATTGTGTAACCCGATTGTCACTTTTGGAAATTTCTTGATTGCCAAGGCAGTTTTCTTAATAGTAAAGAATTGTATTGCATAACGTGTCCTGACACTTCTGGGTTCTGTCCATTATAACAGTGTTTCACTAATTGGTGCCTGTGGTCTTGTCAACTGTGGATCCATGACCTTTGTAGTTTTACAGAAGAAAAGACAATGAAATAATTTTTCCATTCCTACAGCATTAAAATATGAGAAATTATATTTTCACAAACTTTCAGCCTTGAAATTCACACAGAAAAAGTTCATACAGACTTATCTTAAACAATAATGAGATAACAGTATATAATATATATATCTTTTTTATATAATTTACAGATCATATATGTTGTTACACTTGTCATTGTCCATCGTTACCTTTTTGTTATATACCTAGTTCACAAAATCCATCAATAGGAAAATTAAATTTTGAAAATGAAATTTAATATAAAAATGTTAATGAAATCTTTAAAGACCGAAATATCATTAGTATAAACAGTGCACACTGTTGTGGAACAGTAAATGCACGTTAAGTATTGCCCTGGAGGAAGTGAGTTACAGGTGTGAGGATTTTATACACAGTTTGGGAAGTGCTAACAGGAAGCTCAATGATGAATGCCAGAAGTCCATTCCCGCTTTGTTCTTACTGTGTTGTTTCTCCTCAAACCTTGTCAAATAATCAAAGGAAGCTATTGAAGTGCTTCTGGTCATTTTTTAATGCTTTCTGGTATGAAATAGATGACTTTTGTTGCCAAAGGTGAAAGATCAGATCTACAAAGGCTTTCTTCAGAGTTGTTCTCTTTATAGCAAAACCAACTAGCTACAAGTAATGCTTAGAATTGCTTTGAAACTAGAATACCAGACTCAGGGTTATGACAGATATGTTCACAGAGAAAGCAAAAGAATCTACTGGGATGTTTTCTTTATCACACCACCTGGGGTATCACCTAATGTATATGCTGGTTACAATTACATTGTAATTGGAGATGCTTGTGAGCTCCTAGCATTTGTGCTATGAATGTCTGAGGCAGGAGTGCTTGATGACTTTGATTCATTCAGCTTGTTACTATAACCCCAAACCACAGTAGGTATTTGTGTTGAGCTGTGAGTTGGCAGGGGAAGCTTCCTGACATTATAGATAACTAAACATGCCAAAAACGGGGAGGATGGGTCAAATGCAACATAAAATGACTTTGTTGAAAGTCACTTCATAAACTACATCTGCAGGTATGAATGAAAGATGGAACAATGTTTTTACATAAAGCTTACAATGAGTATAAATTCTTTTAATTACAAGTACCTGCAACAATTCATATGTTATATATAAATCATATATATGTAATACCATACATGGAGCATTATATGCAATATATATTTTAAGCCTTAACCTAATATTTATTTATTTATTTATGTGCTTGTTTAATATATATGTATATATGCTTATTTAAAAATATATAAATATTTTAAGAATCCTTAACCTAATATGGTCATTATGATTTAGTTGAAGATAGCATGTTTTGTTTAGAATCCACAATTCTGGTGCAAAGTGTTCATTGAAATCTAAGAATTTGATTTGTTTTTAATATTGATATATTTATTCATTTTGGGGTAAAGAACTGACATTACACCATTAATCCCATTTAAAAACAATTTCCAGGTGGGAAAAAGTGAAGGAATGTTTTTTGTTATAATGGCTTTATAGTACTGAATCTTACCCAAGGGTAGACTAAAAGCTACTTTTATCTAACAAGTTGAAACCTTTAGGATTTTAGGTTTGAGTGTGGCATAGTTATTGAGTTACCATCTGACACATTTTGAAGATAGTAGTCAATGATTCAGTTTTCCATAGCTTTAGTCAGTGTTTAGACAACTGGAAATGTGTGACAGAGCCCCTTTAATTTACTACTGACCAACATATCTTTGACCATGATAGTCTGACTAAATGACAATAAAGAGTGAACAAGAACTTACTCTGGATAATATTGTTATGTGTTCCATTGCTTGTGTGCAGCTTCTCCTTGAGCTCTGGAGTGATGCACTGAAGGAGCTAAGCTGTCCTACTGGACTGCAAACAGTTACAGTCTTTTAGTATCGGTAGGCCATGTGCTTGTTTCACAACTTTCGGGGGATCACAGAGAAAGTCTGGAAGAAAGAGCAAAGGAAATGGTTCAGTGCTGAATTCGAATTTAGGAAAGGATTGTAAAAGTAGAACGGAAGACCCCTCTTCTAAGGCTTTTCCCTCATTTTTGAAAGTGAGGTTGAACATTACATTCACATGTTCTCTTATATTTTCTTTTCCTATGACATAGATCTACCCTTGTACTAATTTTTTTGAGATTCTTAAAGAACCTTGAATTTACTTTAATTGTGTTTTAGTTTCTTGCCACTTGGATTTCTTTGAAGAGAATATAAGGTCAGTCCACAAAATAATGATATCAGTAGATAAATTTCTGTGCAAAGCTTTAAACTTTTAAATTTATGTAACTTATTATTTAAGTAAAATGAAAAGAATTATACAATTTTCCCCCAATAAAATGGTATTTTTTATCATTTTTATGATAAAGTTCTGCCCCTGAATAAAAATATAGAAATAGAATATGAAAAGAAATCACCCAACTTCCTCAGTGTTTTATGCATGTGATATAAAATATGTATTTAGGTTTATATACATGCATAAATAAGACCTATGATACTTGCAGTTACTGGAATGAAAAAGGATTCAGGAAGAATGTTGACTAGCTAACTCGATGAAAGACATCTGAAAATTCTTACAGGAAATTGCATATTGTGTCCAACAAAGGCTTTTTTGGTTTTGTTTTTGGCTTGAGAACATTTCATTCAAGTTTTCATCTATGAGAAAGCCATGGGAAAATTTCAGCATATATAGACGTTAACATGTTAACATACTTACTTTTTAGAAAATGTTAATGTGATGTTTTAAGTTGATGTTTTCTTTACTGATAGCAGAGTATATTGTGATAGGGTACTAAGCTTTTGGCACATTCAGATGAGCTGTAAAAAACTTTTGGGGTCATTTCCTTTTTCATCAAGTCCTTTGTAAAATTAATGCCTTTACTGCTCTTCAAGTGATTAAAAAGTTATTATTACAGAATATTACAATGCCATATAATTTTAAAAATAAAAATTATTCTTATTATTCTTAATTATATGTATGGGTATGTGTGTCTGTGTGGGTATGTGCATAATAGTACATGTATGTATAGAGGCCAGAGATGTTGAATCTCCTGGAGTTGGAGTTACAGGCAGTTGTAGGCTGCCTTATATGAGTGCTGGGAACTGGACATGGGTCCTTTGGATGAGCAGTAAGTGGTCTTAGCTGCTGAGCCATTTCTCCAGCCAATCTTCATTATATTTTTGCCTTTCCAGTGACTTGATTGTTGGGTAATATTATTTTAAGGTTTCTTACTTTTGTTTATGTTGCATTTGTTTAACTATATGAAGCTATGTTACTGTGCCTGTCTAGAATACCTGATGGTCTAATAAAGAGCTCAATGGCCAATAGTGAGGCAGGAGAAAGGATAGGCGGGGCTGGCATGCAGAAAGAACTAATAGAAGGAGAAATTAGGGAGAGAAGAGATAGAGGAGCAAGAGGAGGAGGAAGACATCTGGAGCCAGCCACTCAGCTACACAACCAGCAACAGAGTAAGAAAGAAAGGTATACAAAAGTAGAAAAAGGTAAAAGCTCAGAGGCAAAAGACAGGTGGGTTAATTTAAAGTTAAGAAAAGCTGGCAAGAAACAAGCCAAGCTAAGGCCAGAGATTTATAAGTAAGAATAAGCCTCCATGTGTGATTTATTTGGGAGCTGGGTGGTGGGCCCCCAAAGAGACAAAGAGTAAGAAAATAACTAACAACACTTCAACTTGGGCTAATATATATATCAGCTAAACAACAAAGGCAAGTCATAAGGTCCTGGATTTTGGTTAAAAAGGTGGGAAAAAGAAGGAAAAAAACCCTACCTTCCTTGTGTAGCAAAACAGCAAATTTTCTAAGAAAAAAGTTTTGATTCTCAAAGCCTAGGAAAGATCTTTATAGGTACTTTGGAATTGAAGGGAGACAGTAAAAAATAAGCAATTTTCTTGTTCTCCAAACTTGGGTGAAAAAGGATTTATTTTATTTTGGATTATGTATTTGAGTGTGGCTGTTGTGTTGTATGTGTATGTGAGTGAAGGTTCTCACAAGGGCCAGAAGAGGTTATTGGATTCCCTGAGCTGGAGCTGCAAGCAGTTGGGAGCCATCCAGAGTGGATGCTGGGAACTCTTCAATACAGTATGCACTTTTAACCCCTGAACCATGTGTCTAGCCTCAAGTGTCTGAACTTTATTCGTAACTTACAAAGAATAATGACATGGAGTAAAAATAGCTACTCTCTTCATAATGAATTTATATTTGTAGTTATTTGGATTCTTTTGATCTTAAGTTACAAGCCAGTTTTGTATTTCTTATTAATCATCTTGTCAATAAATTGTAAAATCAAACATAGGGAATATATAGAGTTAATACTTGCAAATTTCCTGGTAGAACTAAAGATTGGTTGTAATTTTTTCTTGTATGAAAAATTATCCAAAATAATTTTCAGAAAAGTATGTGTTTAATGAATATGCATTTCCATGTTTAGTATGCATTTTGTCTTCTTCAGTTTATCTAGAGTAGCATTAGAGTACTTTGAGTCTGTTTATCCTTGCCTTAACGTTTTCCTGGTCTCAGGAGTTTTTTCAGTTGGTAAGCATGGCAGCATGAACTAAGAGCTGTTTTTTTATGATTTATAATTAATTAATTTGTGTGTGTGTCTGTGTGTGTGTATGTGGGTATGGGTAGACATGTATGCAGGTTCCTGTAAAGGTGCAGAAGTGCATCAGTTCCCAAGGAACTTGAGGTACAGGTGTTTGTCAGCCACCTGATGGGGGTCGTAGGAACTGAACTCAGGTTGTCTGAAAGCAAGATGTGCTCTTAACCACTGAGCTATATCTCTAGTCTCAAGGATTGAGTTTTTAATCTGATAATTAATCATTTGGTTTTGGCAGTATCATTAATAACTATGCCATATAACAACGGGCACCTTGTTAAATTTATATTATTTCAGTTTTGTTCTGGGTAAAATGAAGAAAGCAACTTATATTCATGTTTTTATGGTGGAGTCTGAGGATTATTATGGTTATAGGTTTAGGTGCCTGTGGCCATCAACATAATTGTATTATTGAAAATAAATGGCAGTTTTTTTCTTCAAGAGAAGTATAAAAAAATTTCATTGAGCTCAAGGTTGTACTTTTTTGTGGTATTGAGATTTAACCTAGGGCCTCACACTTGGTAGGCAAGTGCTCCATCCCTGAGCTGCATTCCTTGTTCCTTTCTATTTTGAGACAGTGTATCACTCAGTTGTCCAGGTGGCTTTGGATTAGCACTTTAGCCCTGGTTGGTGTTGCATTTCTAAGTAGCTGGTGTTACAGCACTGTGCCTGCCACCTGTCCTGGCTAAAGTTGCATTTTAAATTTTATAAAGATATTTTTTTATCTTCTTGAGTCAGTTGCCTTTTCTTTATTGTGTACCCACATGGACTTTCATCTTAGAAAATGTATTTATATTACAGTCATGACACCAGTGATTTTTCATTTAGTAGGATTTTTGAATAACTGGATTACTTAGGTGAATAATAAATGCTCAGAAGTTAATAAGTGATAAAGAGCCCCAGCTCCTTGTGCCATTAGGTGCTGATTCATTTACTCTTGCCGTTGTCAAAACCTGGAGTCAGCTTCACCTAAAGTATGTTTAGAAGTAAAAGCTAATATCTATCAGAAATGAATTTCTCATACATATGTCTATACATTTTATAAAATGCAAATTCAACTATGTCACTGTGCTGTTAGGCCATTCCTTTGTAATCAAGGTTAAACCCGAACTCCTTAGCATGGCTTATTTTGACCTCAGGTATTCAATTATAGTTTCTTTCCTTAGTTTTTCATCCTTGCCTGTCTTATGCCTTATACCTCATCTTTACCAAGTTTCTTGCCTTTTTTCTCAAGCATATCATGATCTTCTGGGTCTCTGAACACAGAATGCTGCTTGTGTCTGAAGAATTGTTGAATTTTATTCTCTTTCCTGGCAGCCCAGTGAAATCTAATTTAATTGCAATTAAAAACCCCCAGCTCAAAAGCCAGGCAGTGTTGGCATACACCTTTAATCCCAGCACTCGGGATGCAGAGGCAGGTGGATCTCTGTGAGGTCGAGGCCAGCCTGTTATACAGAGTGAGTTCCAGGACAGCCAGGACTGTTACACAGAAACCCTGTGTCTGGAAAAACAACAAAAACAAAAAACCCCAAAACCAAACCAAGTCAAGTATCATCTCTGTGAAATCTTACTTGGTTTTTCTTGTAATGTGTTTCTAAAACATAGGCTTCTAGAATCAGGCTCAGTACTTTGAAGATTTTTATTTTTTGTGTGTGTCTACTTCCCCCAACAGAATATAAGCATAGATCTTGTTCTCATGCCCTTTATAACTTTGCAGTCTTCGGCATATACTCTAAGTAAATATGTTGGCTAAATGACTGGATGATTTAGTCAGTGAGTCATTTAAAGTTTCATACAAGAATTTATTTTATGGTGAGCATATTCTTTCATAGCCTGCTTACATCCCCTCCCTCTCCTCCTCTGACTCCCAATAGTCCCCATGGACATATTGGTTCCTACTTTGTTGTCATATATATATATTATATATACATATATAATATATATATATGACTTCATGTATCTATATAAAACCTAAGAAACACAAATGAGAGATAAATATGATGTATTATTGTATATGTATATTCTGAGACTGGCTTAGTTTGCTAAGTATGAATATCTTTGGTTGCATGCATTTTCCTGCATATGATATACCCTCTTCTCTATGGCTAAGAACACCTCCATTCTGCCCATATGTCATACCTTCTTTATTTAGGTCTCTGTTGTTAGATGGCTAGTTAGATCCTGTAATTTTGCCATTGTGGTCAGAGCTGCAATATACATTGATGTATGAGTGTCTGTGCCATATGCTAATTTGGCTTGGGGACCATTGGATAAATACTCAGGAGTGGAATGGCTGGATCGTATGCATGCCTTATTTTTAGTTTTTGAAAAAAATAATTTACTGACTTTCATAGTGGCTGAACTAGTTTGCATTGCTACTAAACCTGTAGAAGGATTCCCTTTTGTCTCCGTCCTCATCAGCATTTGTTGTTGTTTTCTTAAAGGCTACCATTTTGAGTATGGTCAGATGAAATCTCAAGGTGAATTTAATTTGCCTTTCTCTGATGGCCAGTGAGGTTGAACATTTTTACATGCCTATAGACCATTTAATTTCATCCCTTGAGAAATCATCTTCATCTTACTAGCTTTTTTATTAATTGTGTTTAGTTTAGTTTTTTAAGTTCTCCATATATTCTAGATATTGTCTTCATTAAATTCTAATTGAATAATTAAGTTATATATATTTTGATAAGTATATAGTATCTTAAGTGATTAAAGCTAAGTAATTAACCTTAGTTCACATACTTTTCATTTGTATGTGTGTGTTGGGATGACATTTGAAGTCTGATTTTAGACATTTTCAAGTATACAATGTATTATGTTGACTTCAGTCTCTATGCTGTAAGATAGATCCCTGTGGCTTGTTCTTGTTTAACCAAATACTGGCACTATTTAGCAAACATATTCACATTTCACAATCCCACTTTAGCCACAGCCCTTATAACCACCATTCAAAACTAACTTTGAAAAGCAGTGGCTGTTACATTGCATCTTGTTAAACTTAGGAAATGAACAACTTTTAATATTTCATTAATAAAAAATGTAACATAAGGGGATGCCAACTGAGATGCCAGATCAAATCAGAAAACCTCCATAGCCCATATTATATATTTCAGTTCTGACCATCATAATGTAAGACTGCTCTTAAAAGTGACCTAGGTCAACTCTTTGCTTTTTAAATAAACACCGCTTGGATTCTTCTGCTCAGGGATGTTTTAGGTGAAACATCATCTAGTAACAGTCTTGATATTAAGGAGTTAATATTCACCTCATTTATCTAGTAGTCTCAACTCATTATCTTAATCATATTTCCTAAAACTACACAGTGAATCTAGTTTCTAAGTTTCAGATCTTTGCGAACATTTTTCAGTTTTTCACCCAAACCTGTAATTAGTCACCTTGTCACTGCCTTGGTTCCTCTGCCCTCTCTTGTGTGTTGTAATTCTAGTCTTCACTAGGTAGTTCCTTATCTCCCTTTCTTAGAATATTATCGTATTTCTGGGTCATTCTGTATCACTATATTGATCGTGTCATCTGACAGCTGCAGATTTGAGTGAAACTCATCTCCCTCATCTAGATAACTGTTATTTTGAGTGTGTAGTTCGAGATTAATCTGCCTTTTCAGTTCCATATCACACAGTTGACTCATACTGACCTCACTGGATGCTGTCTCTTTCTATGCCAGGATAAAGTAATAGATAACTTAGATGGTATCTGGTAATTGTGTCAGAAAAATGGTTAGTAGTGTCTAGTAAGGAAGAGAGCAACATTTTAAATTAAAAGAATGAAAGGTTGTTGAATTATAAACAATACATTTGCTAAAAGATGGTGAAAATATAGTAAACTGTTTCAAGCTTTTAGATACTGTCTTTCATATTGTAGACATGTTATTCAAATGTTGATTGTATTCTCTGTAGAGCTATGATATTTAAATTAAAATCACTAGTTGTTTGTTTCATGTATGTTTTGATCATATTCACATCCTCCTCCAGTTTTTCTCAGATCTACCCTTCTTACCTATCAACCCAACTTTGTGTCCTTTATTTAATTTTTTAAAATCCATCAATACTGATTTGTGCTGTTCAGATATTTTTGAATGTGTGAGCTTCCACTGGAATGTAGCAGACTTCTTAGGGACTACATTCCTAAAGAAAATGCTCTCTCTTTTTCCCAACAGCTAACCATGCTGATAGCTTCTTGGCCAGAGCTAGGCTTCCCAAGCACAACTTGTATCTCCAAGCTGGGATTCGATCTGGATTGGCTTTGCACAGGATTTGTGAACTTAAATTTTAATATTTTCTTTGAATTTAGCATAAAGATACTAACAGATTTTTCAAGCATATTTTTGAAATGTATGTTTTTCATTTATAGACAAACTGATTTCAGTATAACATATTTTTTAATTTAAACTATAATACAAATTCAAGGAAAACATGGCTTATGTTGCAAATAATATATTAAAGCAAATTTTACTGGAATGTGCTTAGTCATTTAAACAATTAATATATGTTGCTTTCATTGCTAACTTGAATATTTAATAATTGAATAAATACATGTGATGATTTATTGATTTGACTGTTTCTATTTATTTATATGCCCTTTAACTTTATAAAAATGTATATGGCCAAGTATGTTGTTTTCTTGTATAGTACTTTTCCAGTGTTTTATATTGTTATTCACACAAGGTACAAGTTTTGCTATTGAAAGTTGTTAATTGGTTCGTGGGCACCTTCAGAATAAAGGGTATGTAGCATTTCCTTTGTTCTTACGAAATGTATTGTTGATTGCTAGGTACTAGTTAAACCACATTAGCACTTATATAGACTTCCCTTGTAGGTCCTTGACCCTGTTAGATTTATAATTACACATTGTTTGAGATTTGAAGTTTAACCCTAAAAGTCTGTTCTATTTTGATACGTATGACTATGTTTGGTAATTTGTGGCTGTGTAGATAGTGACAGCATCTGTGTGAAACTTCACTTTAAATAGTTTTCTACAGGTACTGCAGCCAAGTTCATTATTTAATTACATTTTTACCATTTTTGCCTATTTATATATGAAGATAGAATTCTGTATATTAAAACCACAAACAGTATATATCATGATATAGACATATTTATTTAAAAATAACACTCAAAACAAGATTTAAATGAATACACATCTAGGTATGGTTTATGCTTTTGTTTTTGTTTTTATTTTTCACTAATCATCACCTACTGATTATTCAGTCTGCACCCCAGATTGATTCATCAGCTTCTGTGCAAAGCCCTTAGCTGTCTACAGTTCTGTGGGGGTGTTTAAGATCACTATATCCTCAACTATCCTTGTAGCCCTGCTTTAGGCTGTTAACTTGTCTCAATACTGAAAGACTTATTACCTGGTTATATTCATTCATTTTGGAGTTAGATGAGTGTTTAACAATTACTTTGCTACTTCTTTAGTGCTTAGGATTTTGCTCATTTTTCTTAATCTCATATTTGTTTCTTAAAGGGATTGTTAGGTGAAATGATTGTGATATTTTTATGAAGATGCTTCTCTTCAAAATAACTCAGTAATTACAGCTTGCATTTTTGTTAACCATATTTCGGTGCTTTGCTTTTGCATCTGTCCCTTGATGGTTTTTCTGATCGTAGACCTAGTTGTTTGTCTATCTCTGTTGATGCAGCTGAATCTTAATTTGGAATGCTTTCTGCTACTCTTGAGGGCTCTTCTTAGTGTACTTGGTGTCTACTCATGATGTCTTCATAGAGGTATAGGGGTCTTGCTGAGAATTTTTCTTTCAGTGTCAGGGAAAATATATAAAAACATATTTCTTCAAGGTCAGTTAACATAGTGAGTTCACAAAGTAAAAAATAATTTGGATCAAGGACAAATGAAAATTCATCATGCTTTCCTACCAATTTCATTTTTTTAATTGTAAAAATTTACACATAACAAAATTTACCATACTAACCATTTTTATTTAATTTATTTTATCTAACATATGGAGCATTAAAAATTATAAATAATTATACAACTGACTTAAAGTTAAACATTTTTATTTTTTATTTATTTATTTATTTTGGTTTTTCGAGACAGGGTTTCTCTGTGTAGCTTTGCGCCTTTCCTGGAACTCACTTGGTAGCCCAGGCTGGCCTCGAACTCACAGAGATCCACCTGCCTCTGCCTCCTGAGTGCTGGGATTAAAGGCGTGCGCCACCACTGCCCGGCTAAGTTAAACATTTTTAATACACCATTCAGTGATAACTGTTTTCATATGATGTAAAGATCATTAATATCAATCTTTAGAATTATTTTAATCTTATAAAACTGAAACTCTATGTTAAACCAGAACTCCATTTTTCTTTTACACCTTGACTTCTACTCTCTGTCTCTATGATTTTTAACAGTTCTAAATGTTACATATAAATGATACCATAAAATATTTGTGTTTGCTTTATTTTATTTAAAATGATATACTAAGAACTCACCATGTTCTAGTTTGTACAGGAATTTTCTTCCTTTTTAAGGCTAAATAGCATTCTGTTTTATTTATATACAACATTTTTCTCATTTATTCGTTAGTGAATAGACATCTGTATTACTTCTACACTGTGACTTTTATGAATAATACTACCATTATGAATGTAAAAATATCTCCTTAACACCTTGTTTTAATTCTTTTGGACATATAACCTGAAGTTGAATTGTTCGATTATATATTAATTCCATTTTTAAATTTTGAGGAGCTGCCATATGATTTTCTGTATGAGCTGTACCATTTGAATTATGATCACAGGTTTACCATTTTCCCTGTTTCTCTGTATCCAAATCCCAGACTATTTTTCTGTTATGTAATTAGGCATTCTAATGGGTATGAGATTGAATCTTACTGTAGGTTTGATTTATCCTTCTAAATAACTAATGTTGTTACACCTACTTTTAAATGTTTATTGACCATTTGTATGTCATCTTTGGAGAAATGTCTGTTCAAGTTTTTTGTCCACTTAAAAATTTACTTATTAGGTGATATATAAACAAATAAATATTTGTACATAATATGAATGCAAATGGGATCTGTATTTAGTAATGTCTAAATCAGAGTCTCATTTTTTAAAAGGGTCTCATTTGGCCATACATACAGGAGTTTATATTTGTTCTTTGCTATTGACCTCTGTCAGTCTGTCAACAGTTCTAGGCTGTTTCAGTTGCTCCATTTGAATAATAAATTTTAAAATCAGGAAGAGTTATTTTGGAAGTGTTACTTATTTCCTACATTGTTTTGGCTACTTAGAGTCCTGTGGTAATCTGTTGAAGTTTTGGTATAATTTTATCAGGTTTTTTTTTTAATAAAAAATGGCCTGATGATTTATACAGATTGTATTTAATATGTAGATCTCTTGAGTAATATTGACATATTTGCAATATTAAGACTACCCACCAATGAACCTCAAGGATATTGCCACTGATTTGCACCTTGTTCAGTTCCTTTCTGAAATGTGTTTTAGTTGTTATTGTGCATTTCTTTTATTTTCTGGATGAGGTTGATTCGTAAGTAGTATACTCTTTTGAAATTGTTAAAATAGAATTTCCTTAATGCCTCTTTTAGATTATTTATTAGAAATATATGTAAGTGCAGCTAAATATATGTAAGTGCAGGATACTAAATGGGAGGGAAGGGATGGCCAGACTGCAACCCATAACTCCAGAGAGGCTAGCTAACAGGAAAAGGCCCTAAGAGGGACACATGGATGATCCTGTGAAGGAGAAGTGGATGAGATCTACATGAGTGAACTGGGAGGCAGGGGCAGAGGGCGAGGAGTGGGGGATGAGAACATAGGGAAATGGGAAGGTCAAGCTGGAACAGGCACAGAGTGGGAGGGCAGGGAGGAAGATACCATGATGAGGACATCATGGGAATAGGAAGAGGCAGGGTGCTGGGGAGGCTCTCAGGAATCCACAAGGTTGACCCCACCTTGATCTGCTGGCAGTGGTCCAGAGGGTACCTGGACCGGTCTACCCTGGTGACCAGCCTAGCAAATAACCTAACTGTCATCATAGAGCCTTTGTCCAGTGACAGATGGAGGCAGATACAGAGATCCACGGCCAGGCACCACGCTGAGTTCCGGGAATCCAATTGATGAGAGAGAGGATAGATATTGCAGGCAAGGGACGTCAAGATCATGATGGGAGGATGTGCAGAGATGACTGGCCACACTAGCGAAAACCCATGAACTGTGGACTGGTGGCTGTGGAGTCCCCATGGAACTGGACTAGGCTCTCTGGACACGGAAGACGGTTGTTTGGCTCGAACTGTTTGCGGGGCACCCAGGCAGGGTGATCAGGATCTGTCCCTGGTGCATGGGCAGGCTTCTGGGAATCCGGTGCCTGTGGTGTGACACCTTGCACAGCCTTGGTACAGAGGGAAGGGGCTTGGACCTGCCTAGGCTCAGTGAGCTGGGCTCTGCTGACTCCCCATGGGAGACCTCGCCTTGGCGGATACGGGGATGCAGGGTGGCTTGGGAAAGAGGGCTGGGGGGGTGGAGGAGGGAGGGGGTGGTCTGTGGATAGCATGAGGAGTGAGTAGAAAATTTCTTAATAAAGAAAAATTAAAATAAAAAAGAAATTGTTAAAATAGAATTTCCTTAATATCTCTCTTAGATTATTTATTAGAAATATATGTAAGTGCAGCTAATTTTTATGCATTACATATTATACTATTCTGATGTATTTAATATTTTGCTTTTCATTCAGTCTTTATTATTTCTACACATGTATTTATATCATATCACATAATCTATCAAGAGAGGTAATTTTTCTTCTTTGCTGAATTAAATGCCTCTATCTTTTTAAAAAATTATTCCCAGTACTATTGAATAGAAATGTTGACTACTTGCATCTTTACTCTGTTCTTGATAATAGATAGAGGAAAAGGTCTTGGCCTGTTGTCACTGAGGCTGATCCTGGCTGTGGCTCCTTTATATAGCATTATGATGTTATAGGTTTTATATATATATGTATATATTTTTTTCAGTCTGTTGATAATTTTTCTATGAAAGATGTTGAACTTTGCCAGTTTTTGCTGCCTTAATGAAGATGATCTTCGGGGATTTCTTCATTTGCTTCTTTCACTCTGATCAGTTTTCATATCATAATCCATCCTTGCACCCCTCAAAAAATTCTGCTTTACTAAATGGGAAAGCAGTAGTGTGCTGAGTTATTTCCATCTGGGTAAGTACCTGTAGTCCATCAGTGCACAGAGGGGACATTTGCCTGTACTTACATTTTCGGATTTTGCTATCATGATAGAACTAGATTTATGGAAGTATCTAGGAATAGTCCCTTCTTTTTGTTATTTCTTTAGAAGTCAGGTGGTATACATCAGTGGAGCCATCAGGAGTAGAGGTTTTCTTTTGGGGGGTTTCATTATTAATTTGTCTCCTTGCAAGGTTCTGTATTTCTTTGTGAATTTGTGCAATATGTTTTTTAAAGGAATTTTTCCATTTCATCTAAATTATTGAAGCTGTTGACATAAAGTTGCTTATAGTTACACTTAACATTTATTTCTGTTCCTATAGAATTGAATCCTCACACTCAATTTCTGTTTCTTTTTTGTTGTTGTTGTTATGTGACTTTTTCTTAATATATCAGCATACAATTTTTGTGAAATTGGTCGATCTTTTTAAAAAGCCTGATTTTGGAACTAACTGTTGCAGCCTGTGGACTCACTTATGGGTATAATTACTGCTCCACA
This sequence comes from Peromyscus aztecus, assembly GCA_902168405.1. Lineage (NCBI taxonomy): Eukaryota > Metazoa > Chordata > Mammalia > Rodentia > Cricetidae > Peromyscus > Peromyscus aztecus. The sequence continues at coordinate 47,359 of CABHPQ010175375.1, forward strand.
TCTGGAATTAACCAATAGCCAATAGTCCAGCAGATGGGTCTGTTTAAACTCAGTGAATCACAGAACAACAAAACCGTGGTGTGAGGAAAGGACTTAAGGGTGGAGGGGAGTTGACTCGTGTGTCACAGACATGGAAGGATGGGGTGTACAAAACTAACAAACTACAAATTTAATAAAAAGGATTTAAAAGCCTCTTTGGTTTTTTTTAAGTTCCTCCATTTATTTATGTCAGTGTTGGGGATAATTTTTTTTTCCTGTAATTCCTAAAGTTCTGAAATTAAGTTCTAATTTTCATTCTTTAAAATTTTTACTTTTTATGTAAATGTTATAGCTATAAAATTCCCCTTAGGAGTTTTTGTTTACATCATAAATTTTAATATGGTATAAAGCTTTTTTGTTCACTTGCATCAAAGTTTTTCTCTAATTCCCTTGTGATTTTTGTTTGATCTGCTGGTTATTTAAGAGTGTTTGTATTCAATTTTCATAATTTTGGAGATTTTCTGTTTTTCCTTTGTTCCTGATTTCTAACCATATCCAATTCCAGCTATGGAAGATACCTTGTTTGATATGTATCTTTTGAAAATCTATGGGAACTTAGGTAGCATGATCTATATTTATTTAATAACACTGTTAATATTTTTACATTATCAGCAATATAGTTTTATATTCTATACCACACAAATAGAAAGATTTATTATTCTTTTTAATTATGTGTATGTGAGTGCAGGTGCTAGGGAGGCCAGAAGAGGGCATCATATTGCCTGGAGGTGGAGTTCCAAGCTCTATGAGCCAATTTCAGTAGGGGCTAGAATTTGAATTCTAGTACTATACAAGAACAGATAGCATAAGCTCTTAACCATTGAGTTGTACCCTCAGCAAATATAGGAAGTATTCTTTGCAATTAGCTGTCTTTATAATGACTGTGTAGCATATCTATTAATGCTTCATTCTTCTCCCCATATCTCCTGTGTATACATCTTTATTTTCCCTTATAATCCAGATTTTACAATATGTATTTAAAGTACCAGTAAAGTGATTTATTTGTGATATTCAGTGATATCACTCCGTCAAAATGTTTATTTGCTTATTAGCAAGACTTTTTTCTAAAATGAGTTCAATCTTGTTATAGAATATTATTTTAAGATGTGATACATTTGTTGATACTCTGGAACATTTGTTTAATGATGCAAAGATGTGTCGCATTTATTTATATTGCATTTGTATATTGCAGCCTCTGTGAGGCTGTGCTACTTTGCCTGTGTAAAATACCTGATGGTCTAATAATGAGCTGAATGACCAATAGCAAGGCAGGAGATAGGACAGGCAGGGCTGGCAGCCAGAGAGAATGAAAAGGAGGATAAATCTGGGAGAAAAAGAAGAAAGAGCAAGAGAACAAGGAGAGAAGGATGCCAAGGGCCAGCCACCCAGCCACACAGCCAGCCACGGAGTAAGTGTAAAAGTAAGATTTGCAGAAGCAAGAGAAAGGTAACAGCCTAGCGGCAAAAGGTAGATGGGATAATTTAAGTTAAGAAAAGCTGGTTAGTAACCAGCCAAGCTAAGGCTGGGCATTCATAATTAAGAATAAGCCTCCGTGTGTGATTTTTCTGGGAGCTCGGGGACGAGCCCCCCAGAGAGTGAAAAAACAACCAACAACACAATCTGGACCACATTACAAAAACTATGATATTATTTTATCTTTTTCATATCTGAATTCCTATAAAACATACTTTTGAGATATTAGCATCATCAAATAGACCCAAGAAGTCATGGTACTTACCAGTGGTTAATTTATAATCCATTTAACAATTTGAATTTCCCCACATCTCTTGAAAGTGCAACGGAGGACAATCTTGTCTTGATAATATGACACTAACTTATCCTTTGATAAGGGTCTTAAGAGCAAGCAGTTAGATGTACTCAGGGTTGGATGGCATGCCCTGATTTTTGTTGACTAGTGACCTCTAAAACTTATTACATTTGTGTCCACTTAATATCAAGTCACCTAATGGAAACACATTTTTTCCACCAAATCATTTAGTACTAATTCAGTACAATTTTGCCCATTTAATATCAATTGACACTATGCGATTTCCTGTGCAATGTCAATTGAAAATCACTGATTTCCTGCTAATACAGCACTTAGTGTCAATTTTTTTTGTGCAGGAAAAGCATTTTTTCAATTAGCTACACCATATAATTTTTTGTTTTTAGTTGTTTGCATGGATGTTTGATAATAGTTTTTTAAAACAAAGATAAGGAAAAACGATGACTTTCTCTTTGGAATTAAATAATTTAAACCCCAGGATTTTATTCTTCATCTATACAGGATCAAATATATTATTGGAAAGCTTAAGAATATATCAGACATTATGGAAACAAGTGACATTAAAGCGAAATAGGAATGCGTGGTTTTGGCCATTACACATACTCAGCTGATGGGAGAAAATATTTTGGCCAATAAAAATTTTTCAGTGCATTAATCATGTCAGAAGACCTATAATTTCATAATTAATTAAAATTACTTTTTCCTTGGTAGAGGAATGAACTTTAAAAATTCTTACATGGTCTTACAAGGAAACTAGGGTAACATTACTTCCTCTATTTTATGAGGATAGTTTTGTAGACTTTCCCAATTAATAGAAGCACAGCTCCAAATAGGTCTTAGTTCTGATTGTTTACCAGGTTTCTTCAGCAAGGGTAATAGCCCACACATCTGTTCTCCATGGTGACAGGGAAATGAGAAAACTGGAGTTGACCCTCTCTGTCCTAAAGATTTATGACACCTGAATATAAAACCAGAAAAAATTCAAGATTAAAGATAATGTTTTGTATGTAGAATGTTTATTAGCACACTAAGCTGTTACAATGTTGACATACATTTAAACTACTAGCTAGACAAAGAAATGATAGCAGTGTATAAAATGTTCTGGTGAGATAGGAGACCCATGTATGAGAAAGAGTTCAATAGCAATTAACTTAAATGATAAACTGAGACTCTGTAAGTGGTGTATGTCTTTAGATTATTGGGAAGATAACTGTATAATTGGGATACTCACTGAGTTCTGCTCTGAAGAAACCTTCTGGTGTGCCTTTGACAGAAAGGTGGATTCTAATGCAGTTTCAGTCTCTCCTCACCTTTCTGTTTTATTACAGGAAATGAACATACTTAAACTAGTTGGCTCTGTTTGGATATTAGTTACATTCTGGAAAAGTCCAAGAAGATATTTTGGAAATAATCTGAAATAGTATTTTAAATGTATACTATTTGACAGATACTGTGCCAGAGTTTGAACATACAAAGAGAAATAACCCTTTGTCTTGAGAAACTAACCATATTTTTATATCTGCATCTATATCTATCTGTAATGTTGTTAATATAAAGTATATTTGAAAGTATGTAACATTAGGCCATTACTGTGGGAAAAGTAAGGACACAGTGTCTAGCCTGGTAATTAAGGGGGAAATTGTTTGGTTTTTAGAATTTTATATATTAGTACTGCATACTGCATTTCCACTATTTCTACCCATTCCTATGCCCCTTCCAACTCCTTTCTGTGCCCCCACTCTTTCTCGAATTATTGACCTCTTCTTTAGATATTATTGTTGTTACACATGCGCACACACACACACACACACACACACACACACACACACACACGTATATATACATAACATACTGAGTCCTTTTAGTACTGCTGATATGACCTCTTGGGATTGGATAACAAATGGGGGCTTGTCCCTGGAGAGAAGGGGTTCTCCCTTTCTCAGCAGCCATTAAGATTGCCTGTAGCTTCATCTAGGGTGGGCCTTTTGAGAAATATGCCATCCACATTGACCTATCAACTGGTGGTGTTATTATGCCTATGTTGTTGAGATCTTATTACTAAGGTTTCACAGATGCAACTTCCCTGTCATGTACAGAAGACACTATATCACAGCAGACATCCTTGTCTTCTGCCTCTTATAATCTTCCTGCCCCTTTTCCTTGATGTTCTTTGAGCTTTTGGTGCAGGAGGTTGCATGGTAGATATCATTTGGTTTGGGGGAACCCACAATTTGCTTTTGGTATTTTGAACAGTTGTGGATTTCTGTAGTAGTTTCCTGCTGCAAAACAAAGCTGCTTTGCTGAGAGGTTAGCGCTATACTTTCTTGGTGTATAAAGGTTAAGTGCTTAGACTATAGTTAGATATTATACTGGTTTAGGAAAGTGGCAATAAAGGTGCTCCTCTAGGGTCTATGACTTCACCAGCCATGGGTATTTGGTTATTTCTAGTGCCAGGTATGAATTCCTTCCTGTTAAGCATGTTAGAAATGCAATTACACAGTGGTTGCTTACTCTCAATAGATAAGTTCCACTTTTGCACTAGGCAGGTATTTTGCCAGGCTGGTCATTGTGCTTTGAACTTCTTGATGCCTAAAGGGATTTCTAAAATGATCCTTGAAAGATGAACAGAAGGAAAATAGGTAATGAGAGGGGGCACATTATCAGAAGACACTGAATTAATAAAAGTTAAGAGATATTGTTATATCTTAGATATTGAGAAGCCATTTTACTCATCTTGGGATTATAGTGTACTTACCATTTCCTGTCACCTTCTTAATTTGAGAATTGATGCTGACCAATTTCCCCAGATCCTTATTTTATTGTTCATATTACATTTTTTATTGCTACATACTGTTTAGTCATATGTTGCAAATAGTTTTTCTAAACTTTATGTTTGCCTTTATATTTTTAGGTTTTGCTATATATATAGACCTTTTTATTTTTTATGTGTTCAAATACACTTTTTTTAATGTTGCATTACATTTTCACTTATGGCTTCTGCCTTGTTTGCATGATTAAAAAGACCTCTAAGTCAAGATTAAAAATTCTCCTATATTTACTTATAGTTTTTTTTTATGGTTTCATTGTTTACATATAACTCCTTAAACCATCTGGATTTTTATCTTGATATACAGTGTTAGATAGGCTCTAAATTTACCCTGTTCTAAATATTTAACCAGTTGTCCCAGCACCATCAATTGGAAAATCTATGTTTTCCCCACTGATTTGAAATGCATTATTTATCATATGCTAAATACTTAATTTACAAATGGATTTCTCCCTAGCTTTTCTGTTTAGTTTCCAGCCTTTCTGTTTTTTCTTTTCATCTCTACTAGTTTCTGTGTTCTTTTGTTGGACTATGTTATTTAGTTATTGTGGCCCTTACAATATAGATACAACTTGCTAAATACAGTTTCATTTTTACTACTTTTTAATTTAAAATGTTATTGGCCATTCTTATTCATATATTAATTTTAATTAATAATTTAGTCACCAATGCTCTGCCTCCAGTTTCACTTGGCTTTTAACAAGAGTTATATTATGTTTGTAAATTATTTTAGGAAGAATTAAGGTATTTTGCCAATTGATAAATATAGAAATAAATTTGAATATTTTAACCATTATTAAGAAAAGGTCTAATACTTCCTTAAGTGTTCATCTCTATTTCAGGTTAACCTTTTCTGCCCTGATATTGACAATACTTACTTTTTGTTTTGTGATGTAGCTAGACCTTAGGAATTACAGTATTTTGTAGATGCCAGCATGTTTTTTCTCTTTGCTTCATGGAGGACCCCTCTAGTGCCTCACCATTTACTGTGATGTCAGACAGTTTTGGGGGGTGGATACTCTAAATTATAAAAAAAAGATTTCTTCTAATTATTTTAATTCTAGTTTAAAATTAAGATAAGTGATTTTTATCAGTTGCAATTTCAAATGACATGCTTTTCTCAAGTTATATTTGTGCCTTATATATGAATTTTCATATAATACATATATAAATAGATATCCTAATAGTGAATCATTTTTTAAATTTCTTAGAATTAATTTTTATTCATTTATTATATTTTTCTTTCTAATAATTTATGTAGGAGTCCTAGATCCTTATATATAAGTGAGATAGTTTTATTAACATTGCAAAATATGTGAAATATGTAAATAACTTGAGTTTCTAGTATTTGCAATTTAAAAGGTAAAAAGAAAAAGGTTAGATTAGTTTAATATATTTCACTTAATCCAATATAATCAAACGATTTCATCTTGGTATATTATCATTATAAAAATACTGTATATTTTAGAGTTTTAGAAAACTAAGTTCTCAAAATCTGGTTGTTTAACACTTTCATCCTTTCTCAACTCAGGAGGGCCACATTGTTTTGCTCATTAACCAGTTACACTGTGAAGTACCTGACTAGGCATATACTAAAACTTACTTCTAATTACTGTATGGTTGCTAGTAACACACTCTCTAACTTTTGCCCCAAATATTTTATGAGTGATAACTCTAAATGCTTTGCTTTGTTATTTTAGGAACCATATGCATGTTTGAAAGCCAGTCTGTTCATATTTGACTGAATATTTAGGAGTTATTTTTACCATTAAGTAGACACTACTTTGCGGAAAATTATTTGTGATGACATGAATTTATTGTAATTTACTTTATGTCAGGTACTTACTGTGTTTTACATCACATAATGTTCTGTACATTTTTTTTCATTAATACATTTCAGTCTAGTTTATACAAGGCAGATTAGCTCAGAGACTGCAGAATCATCAAGATGATTCCAGACATAAGCACAAGTCTCTTTTGGCTACTCTCTACACTTGCACATAGTGCCCTCTACTCTGGCTGTCTATATTTGGTGCCTTATTGTCCTTTTAAGTCTCAATAAAGTATAGTTCCTTAAAATCAAGTCTGTGTCGGTTTGGTCAGAGGCTCTTCATTTGTAATGCCCTGTTTTCCTCTCTGTTTCCTGCCCCTTGTGCACCCCTTTCTGTAGGAGAGTGAAGTCCACAGGGACAGAAGAAGACCCCACTTGATTTAGTCATTGTTCTCATGTCTAGCACTGTAGGCCAAGTGGATAGCTGACAGATAAACGAATGAAGCTTTTCCTTCTCTACCCCCCATTCTATAATGGTCTCATAATTATAGTCACAGATTATCTGCTTGACAGTGTATGCTTCCTTTATAAAAACCATTTCAGTGTTTTCTAAACATAAAATATGAAATATGTGAAATGTTGAGACTATAATAAACTTAAAAATAATTTTTGTTTTATATGTGATCATGATTTATACCTGTTCCTGCACGCCATGGTGCACATGTGGTAAGGGGATGACTATAGTGTTGGTTTTTCTCCTTTCACCTTTAACTGGGTTACTTTGACATAGGATTCAACTTCCATTCCAGACTCGTGTACAAGAGCCTTTATCCACTGAGCTATTTATTGCTCTGCTTAATTACTTTGGACATTATTCCTTGTTCTGAACATATTTTATTATTTAATCAACCTAAATATATATGCTGACTTTATGTTTTAGCAAGTATCTTGAAGAAGCCTAAATCATTACACCTTGGAGATAAAGCACACCTTATTTAGACTTTAGGTATTTTTTGTCATCCATCTATGGTCTACAGTTCTTGTTCCAAATGGTCACTCAGACGTCAGCAGACATACAGAGTCAAATAGCAACACATTAAGACTGCAATATGTTTTAATAGCTTAGTACTTATTTTTAGAGCTTGTATATTAATGTATTCCAAGTTTCTATTGTCTACTAAAATGAAATTATTTATTCTCAGAAATGTTTGATATCTTACCAGTTTAACCTGATTTTTGTTGTCTTGAAAAACTTAGAGACATACAGCAGTATCAAAAACTTCCTTTTGCGTTTAGTCTTTTCAAATGTTAGTATATTTGTTTCTATTAAATCAAGTAAAATATCACTAATTACTTGAACTTCTAGAAATATTTCACATGTATGTTTTTGATCATTGAGTTTACCAGATAATATTTATTAGTTTTGAATAAGGGAGATTATATTTTATAAAATTAAAGGAAAACAAAAGAGGCAGAGTTTGAGAAAATAAAACCAAAGAAACTTTTATGCAAAATTTACCAAAAGATTTTTGAATGCCATAAAACATTATTTTACCTTGGATTTTGCTAATTTAATGTCTGTTCATCTAATACTATTCATCATTTTCTCTGCTCTTTTTCTTTCCTACATATTCATCCTCTTCTCTCTTTGCTTCTCATTCTTTTTGCTTGCATGCATAAATAAATATACATGTATCTTCCCATCCACTCTGCTATTATGCATTTCCAATTTCTATTGTAAAAAATCCATTTTGAATATTTGTCTTGATATTACTTTCTTCTCCAAACTTCAGAAACAATTGTTCCTTCTTCATCTCCCTCTCTCTCCTCAGCTCACTGAGAACTGGCCTAATTCCTAAAACCATAAAATTATCTTGTCCTCATCTGCCTTCTCATCTTCATCCATCCCCTCCTCCCTCCTGCCTCCCCCATTTCTTCACTCTTGGCCTTGACCTTACCATGACTCTCAAGTGTTATGGTATCTTGATGACCATTTTCTTTTAGAATCCTTCTGGATTATAGTTCTTGATATTTGTTTAAAGGATCTCTTCCATTGCACACTTTCTCTCAAAATGTTGGTTCTTCCTTCTTATTTTCTGAAATCTTTTTTTTCTTTCAAGTCATACTTAACTTTTCAGTATTTCAGTGGTTATATTCACATATTTCATTTCAGCCTTAGTATATTTTAATGATTTCTACATGTATAGCTCCAGACATTTCTCAGCACTTGTGTATGTCTCCACACATAATTCATCAGATAATCACTAGTTGTATTTAGGTGGGATTCCCCAAAGACACTATGAGTGTAACATATCTAAAATGATATTTTTATATTCTTTATAAAATATGCTATTCCTATTTATTGTAGTGTCTCTGTGAATGGCAAGATTATTTGTGGCAACCTTGAGTCAAAAGCGTATCCCTTTTTCTCTTGAGTCCAAAGCTTATCCCTTTGTCTCTAACACTTGTCCTATACATCTATATGTTGGGGGTAAAAATGAAAGCTAGAAGAATATAGATCTCTTTAGATGATGTGTATCATCTTTTTTTATTAGAAAAATAAGCAAAACACTTACCATAAAGGAAATATCTATAAAAGAGGTGGAAATGTCTTTGGACAGTTTAAAAATCCCAACATTAACCTTCCAAATTGGAAAAAAAATCAGAGAAGGAAAATTAATATCCAGGGTAAAAACAAATTAATAAATCAGCATGGGCTAAAATATAGGTTCTCTTCTATAATTTTTATGTTTCTGGAATTATAAAAACAATTATTCCCTTCCCCTGATGGAAGAGTGTGTGTGTGTGTGTGTGTGTGTGTGTGTGTGTGTGTGTGTGTGTGTATAAAACACTCTTTTTTGATAACATGTCAGCTGAGGGAAAAAAAGACTTTAATGATCTTACCTAGAATCTTTACAAATTAGAATCCTAACCTCCCAGTCAAAGCTTGCCCACTGAAGCAGTTGTGGCATGACTTACAGGGCAGGCAAATGCTATCTGATTGGCTTGGGGTGCTCCACAAGAGGGTGTCCATTCCTGGTACTACAAACCCAGTTAAAAACCTATGATTGGAGGTCTGAGACCCTAGTAGGGAACTTATGATTGTAGTTTAGCTAGATTAAAATAGTGCCAAGCTGCCTTTGAAACACTTATGTTTAAACACATAGATTAATGGTATTGTTAGTCCTAATCAGAGATACTTCTCTTTGCAATGAAGATGCTGAATGGGGACACATGGCAGGCCAAGGTTGAGAATAAGTGATGGTTAAATGCTCAGACTTAAACAGAACATTCTTATGTTCCTTCTAAGGCTCAGGGAACAATGGATAAGAGAGGACAGGTAGACTGTCTGGACTTTCTTTAAGATTAATCAGTGTCTTAGGGTTTTTATTGCTGTGAAGAGACACCATAACCACGGCAACTCTTATAAGGAAAACATTTAATTGGGCCTGGCTTATAGTTTCAGAGGTTTAGTGCATTATTGTCATGGTGGAAGCATGGTGGCATGCAGGTAGACATGGTACTGGAGAGGTAGCTGAGAGTTTTACTTCTTGATCCACAGGTAACAGGAGACTGTGTGCCACATTGGGCATAGCTTGAACATATGAGACCTCAAAGTCTGTACCCACAGTGACACACTTTCTCCAACCAGGCCACACCTACCTCAACAAGGCCACATCTCCTAATAGTGCTACTCCCTGTGGTCAAGCATTCAAACACATGAGTCTGTGGGTGCCATTCCTTTTCAAACCACCACAGTCAGAGAAGATGCTTTTTTCAGTGTCATTAGATAATGCAGAGACTCATATCTGGTCAAAATACAATAAGTGACTGTGAGTGATCAGCCATAAATGGAACATTTATATCAACCCTGACCCTATGAATTAGGGAAAATGATGGAAGAGGAGTTGGAAAGTTTATAAGACAGTAAAAATTCTAGAAGAGAAAGAAGGATTCATATGGTCCCACTACATCTGAGGGACTTTGAGGAAAAGATGGTAATTTTCTTTGGGGAATGACTGGTGGTAGGTTGCCAGTGCATCAGTGGACATGATACCGAAGTTCATAGAGGCAGAACTTATTGGATTCAGTGGATCATAGAATATAAAAGTCAGAAAGTTGGAAAAGGGATGTGTTCTGAGGACCTGGGGTCGATGGTGGTGGGTCTGGATGAGAGAAAGAAGGGGTAGATATGTTCACAATACATTTTTAAATGTATGAAATTATCAGAATTAAAAAATCAGCAGGCAAGGGGACTACACCTGTGAAGTGTAAGACATTCGGGAAGAACAACTATTCCACTAATTTAGGTAATTGTGACACCGTGGTTATTAGTATTTTTAGTATATTTCTATTTACATAAGGCTGATGCACAATAGTAGCTTTGTTGTGATAGCAGCGGCTTCATACATCTCACATTCACCATGTCTCTTTCTAAAATGATTTATTTTTTGAGCTTATAATTTAATTACATAATTCCCCTTCTTTTTCGTCCCTCCACACCCTCTCATGCACTCCCCCCCTTGATCTCTTTCAAATTCGTGGCCTCTATAGACCACGTTCTGGATAGCATCAAGATCAGTTGAGTAACCTGTGCCATTGAGGTTTGTAAAATACTCGATGATGCTCTCACAGTAGCAGAATTACCTCATGAAGCACTTTTGCAGACAGGTCTCTGTTGTTAAGTGGCATATAACTCTATGGAGCAGAGTCAAAGCCAAATGTATCTTTAACATTAGTTGCTGCTAGTGTCATTTACCCAACCAAATGCTATATATTTTTATAGTTAATTAAGTATATAATTAAATATAAAATAATCTTTTATATTTAATTTTAAAAATTGCCAGTCAAGTAAAGGAAATTGATAAATTTGAGCTAAAGATAATTATGGCTTTGAATGTTTTTTGTTTTCTGTGACTGATGCTTTACCATTTTCAATTGGACTATTTCTATTTTTCTTAAATTTACTTCATTCTTAGATTAGGTTTTTATAATTCTTCACATACCATTTTTCATGCTATATACATTGTCCTATATATTCTTATGTAGTTATCTCAGTTGAAATGTCTAAGTCATGTTAATCTATGTTTACATTTCTCAATCTCAATCTCTTTCACGGTTTTCCTACCCCAGATTAAAAGTGGAAGTTGTCATAACCAGGCAGCACAGGAACTTAGTTTTTGTGTTTACCTGTCTCTCCTCACCTTAATTCCTCCCCTCCTTTCAGGCAGTGAGGAAGAACCTATTAAAATGATTGGGATTTGCTCTCAGAGTATTGGTTCAGGACTTGAAGTATAGGCCGTGTGTGTGTGTGTGTGTGTGTGTGTGTGTGTGTGTGTGTGTGTGTAGTTTCTTTTCTGTTTTGTTTTCATTCTACTAAATGCCTGTTTATTAGTAAAAGAAATGAGGTTTGGCAAAATATTATGACTTTATTTTTCAAAGATTTCTCCCACTAAAAAGAAACTGTTGATTGTTTATCTTCCCTGGTAAAGAAATATGGGGGGGGGGGTTGTAATTTTTTTGAGTACTTCTCCCACAGCAGTAAGATTGTCATACATTTTGGTACAATTTTCTCTAAATTATAGGCTAAAGGTTCAATGCTGCAGATTGAACCTAGGGTGTTGTATGTACTATGCAAACACTCTACCACTGAGCTGTGTCTTCAAGCCCCATGTATATTTTTTAAAGATCTGGATCCTGAGAAGGGATTTCTTGTGAAACATGTAGATTACTACTTCCTTTTATCTGTGGCCATTGGTTAGAAAAGCTCAGAAGTGGAGGACAGAGAATGTTGCCACTATTGAAACTTCTTGTCTTGCTTAGGTCCCAGGTCTAATTGTTATACAATTGTGTGCATTGATTCCATGAATATGTACTTGTGGTTTTCTAGGTTCTGTCTGCTCAGAAACTTAGCAGCAACAGGGAAAGTTGCTACTGTGGAACTCACAGTGTGGTGTTTCAGTGGAGAGCTACTCCAAGACTCGAAGTGTCTGTGCACGGAAAACAAACCTGCCGTTCCTAGTGTCATTTCTGGTTCGTGCCTTTTTTGGTTTTGCTTCTCATTGGATTTTTTTTCTCATTAAAATATTGACTTAAGCATCATGTCATGGATTCTTGGCAAAACAAAACGACAAGAGAAGACAAAACAAGCTTTTTATTGTACTGTCACACTTGCAGAGTTAAAAATTTGTTGTCATCATATAAGAGCTTGAGATGGAAAAAGATGCTCTAGTAAAACCCTGTTGGATGTTTTAATGACATCATTTCTGGTAGTTCTAATTTAGAAAACTGCATGAGGAAAGTAGGAGAGGCTAATTATTGCTCCCTTTTGTTTATGCCGTGTGATGGCTCGCAGATGTCCAGTAAGCTCTTTCAGGTAGGTCTACTTGCTTATTATTTTAATGGAAACTTGATTGAAATGTGACAAGTTACATGGGAGAGTTACAGAAAACAATCATGAAACAACGATATTATAGATCTTCTATTCAAGATAAACAGTGGGAAGTGAAAATAAGGCAGGGTTTGTGTTTAATTAAACATACCATATTCTCACAACCGGATAGGTAAATAAAGTCATTCTTTGACTGAATAGTACACATAGTTCTCAAGAAACATGATAAAAAATTAATACTTTGATATGGTAACTTTCATTCCAGTGGGTCAAAAAGTACAAATACAGAGTAATATACATCATAGAAATATTCAATGTAAATTGAAATACCTGTTGAGGATGTACAAAAGCACATTCTCACTAGTGCTTTCCCATGACTACTTCCATAAGTATATATTCCAGATTGTGTGAGGACCCTGATTTTTGAACTATTGAATTTGTATTATGTTTAATTTATGAATTCTTTAACATATATGTGGTGAATAAATATCATGTTCAATATATTTTGCTAGAATTTGGGAGTACAGTGATAATGAAATGAAGTACAGCTTATGGATATTATTCTAAATTGGAAAGGTATTATCTGTCTGTCTCTCCACCACTCTATCTAGGTATGTAGGATCTATTTACCAATCATCTATCTTGGATTGTATATGCACATGTATACATAGGAATTTATATATATATATATATTTATATATATATACATGTCAGCTGTGTGTCACTGAACATGCATGCACACACAATGTGATGTAATTCTTCAAATATATGAATATTTACTTTTAGGTAGAGCTATAAATGATACATTTTAGTTTTGTACTGCTAGGAAATATTTAGTTCAGTGACATTTGTAGCCCAATAATTTTACCCCAATTAAATTCTGTTTATTACTAAAGTTTTTGTTTTAGGATTTTCTTTAAATGTTATCAATCAAAAAGTAAATAATTATTGGTCCATTTATAAAAAAATTTGAAGGACTTGTTATTTTGTATGAAGTTTATTTCTACTAATATGTTTCACTAATGGAGATAGAAAGATGTTTCAGTTGCCAGGAATTTCTTCCAGCAATAGAAAGTAGTGACTGCTGAACTAAAAGTATAAATCAGGGGGTTTATCAGTGTACCATTCCTGTCCTTTAAATGAGAGGGAAAGGCTGTGTTATAGAGTTTTCAAAAGTCAACACTAACCAGGGGGTACAAATAAAATAATTTTAACAAGATTGTGTGTCCTCAAAGTTTATGAAAAGCAAACAGACACAATAATTATACACACACACACACACACACACACACACACACACACACATATATATAGCATCTCACTTTTTTAAAGATTATCCTTTGCATCTTTTGTTCTTTGATCTCCACATGAGCAGAGACACATGAAGTGGCAGTGAGGCCAAGGGTGCTAGATGTCTTGGCACTCATTAACTACTGCAATTAGCACCATTTAGATTGATATTTTTCCAAGATGAAAACATGATTTGGACACGAAGACCAAAAAAAATGATGACATTTGTGAAAGTGAAGTGACATTGACTGGGAAGAAACAATAAAGAAACAGCTCACCTTAAAACTCTTGAATATTTGAAAAATTGATTACATGATAAGATCTCTTCAGTGTAACTATAAGTCTCTTAAGACTTATTAATGCTTTGGTGGCATTAAAGCAAAATGAAGAGACATCAGGGCAGCCTGCCTTAATAGCTTGCTGGCTTGAACCCTGATACATAATGTTCTTGTAATAGTTTACGGGTGACTGCAGTAAATTGGTAGTGAATGTTTTCCAATTTTTTGGCTCTTCCTATCAGATCTGCTCTCAGAGAACATTTTGTTCTGAGAGTATTATGAAAGCAATTGATCTACTTTAGAAGTTGCTTGACAATTTTAATATAGTGATAACTTTTCTCCCCTCCAGATTGTGTGAGTTTTTTTTTTTCCTCTTTTTGGTCTTTGTAACTTGGGTCAAATTATAGTTAGCTCATATTTGAGTAGTTTGGTACTATATAACACCAAGTCTGATTAAATGATTTTAAGTACTGCTACAAAAGAAAAATCTAATTTTTCAATGATTTTGTTATCCTTATCTGTTTAGACAGAAGTTTACATCTACTCTCCGTGACAGAACAATTTAAGAGGACTAATTTTGAACCTAAATAGCTTGCTGAGAAATTGTTTTCAATCATATTGAAGGATTATATTTTATGTAAAAAGAAAATTTAGGGCATTACACTACTCTTGTTTCTGTTGCTGTGATAAAACACTGTGACAAAAAGAAACTTAGGGAATAAAGTATTTACTTTAGCTCACAGTCTCTAATAGCAGGAAAGTCAAGAACTTAAACCATCATACCAACAATCAAGAGCAGAGAGAAACAAATGCATACATACTTGGTGCTCAGCAAGCACCAGGGAATGGTGCTGCCCACTTTTACAATGGTTTTCACATAGCAGTTAAAAAATTAAGACAACCCCCACAGTCCCATAGGTCAGCCTGATACAGTCTCTCATTGATACTATTACCACATGATTCTAGATCATGCCAACCTGACAAACTAACCATTACAGGTCTCAAATAAAGTTACAATATTGTCAACAAAATTAGAGTGCAGGTTGCCTGATATTTAGTAATGAAATGATATAATACAGAGTTTTCTAGAGTACTTCCTACTATCTGTGTTTAGATTCTAAGCAGTATATGTTTCTGTTATGGATACAGTAAAAACAAAATATAGAATGAATAGAAATTGAAATAGTCTCTATGCTAACATTAGAGCCTTGGAGAATTGGAGATCTTTGAGGATCTCATTCATTCTTCTATTTTTTGGTGTGCCTGAGATCACTTGTTTCATATAAAAGTTATGTTACATTATTAATGTAAGAAGGGCAAAAGGCAATTTGGAAGAAGGTGAGATTAAAAACCTGAGTACATACCAAATGCAGGTGGATGGTGTTTGAGGACCAAAATGGCAGTAAAGTGAAGTCCATTCCTCAAGGTAGAGCTACACCAAACAATAGTCAGTCAGTGTGGCTCTATGAAACTATGAAGATACCTTAGAACAAAGCCTCTAAGTGAAAAACAATGGAAAAGAAGTTAGAAACAATTAGAGGAGGAATAAAATGTCCTACCGAAAATAGGAAAAAGACCCGACGAGATGCCAGTGAAGAACAGTCAAGCTGATAGAAAAGCATGTGCAAGTAGAGTGTCCAAGAATCAGCCAGTAGGACTGGAAATGAAGTTGTAGCTCTTTGCTGGAGGGTTGATGGGCAAAACACATCCAGGCAGTCTAACTCTGCAATCTGGTTAGTTGCTCTTTCTTAAATGCAGTTTGAAGCAGAGTTGGAAGCTAAATATCGTCTCCCTTATGAGGCATCCAGATTCTTTTTTAAAAATAAATTTATTATTTATTATTTTTGTTTATTCATTTATTTTATATCCCGGCCACAGTTTCCCCTCCCTCCTCTCCTGCCAGTACCCCCTACACTTCCTTTCTGCCCCTCCCTCCAGTCCTCCTCTGTTTCTATTCAGAAAAGGGCAAGCTTCCCATGGATAGCAACAGAACATGGCATATCAAGTTGCAGTAAGACTAAGCACCTCCCCTTGTATTTAGGCTGGGAAAGATGATCCAGTATGAGGAATAGGGTCCCAAAAGCCAGTAAAAGTGTCAGAGACAACCGCTGCTCCCACTGTTAGGAGTCCCCCAAGAGGACCAAGTTACACAACTGTAACATATATGCAGAGTGACTAGGTCAGTCCCATGTAGGCCCCCTGGTTGTTGGTTCAGTCTCTGTGAGCCCCTATCAGCCCAGATTAGTTGATTCTGTGACTTTACTTGTGGTGTCCTTGACCCCTCTGGCCCCTACAATCCTTCCTCCCCATTTTCTATAGGATTCCCTGAACTCTGCCTAATGTTTGTTTGTGGGTTTGGATCTCTTTCCATCAGTTGGTGGATGAAGCCTCTCCTATTACAATTGTGCTGGGCACCAATCTGCTCACAAGAGATAACCAGTTCAGGCTACATATCAACTATTGATTGCTAGGAGTCTTAGCTGCGGTCATCTTTATAGATTCCTGGGAGATTCCCTTGTACTATGTTTTTACCTGACCCCAAAATGCACCCCTTTTCCAGTAGTCTATTTCAGTGTTTTCTGCCTCTGTCCCCCCCACAACCTGATTGTTCAATATTCCCATCCCCACCTGCCCTCAATCCACTCAAGAAACATCTCTTTCCCCTTCTCAGGGAGATCCAGGCATCCCCCCATGAACCCTCCTTGTTACCTAGTCTCTCTGGGTCTGTAGATCGTAGCATAGTTATCCTTTATTTTACAACTGTTATCCACTTATGAGTGAGTGAGTACATACCATGTTTGTCTTTCTGGGTCTGGGTTACCGTAATCAGGATGATTTTTTTCTAGTTCCATCCATTTGCCTTCCAATTTTCTGATGTCCTTGTTTTTGACAGCTGAGCAATACTCCATTGTATAAATGTACCACATTTTCTTTATTCCTCAGTTGAGGGACTTCTAGGTTGTTTTCAGGTTCTGGCTATTACATATATAGCTGCTATGAACATAGTTGAGCAAGTGTCCTTTTGGTATGATTGAGCATCCTTTGGGTATATGCCCAAGAGTAGTATAGCTGGGTCTTGTGGTAGGTTGAGTCCCAGTTTTCTGAGAAACTGAGAAACCGCCACACTGATTTCCAAAGTGGCTGTACAAGTTTGCACTCCCACCGGCAATGGAGGAGTATTCCCCTTGCTCTACATCCTTGACAGCATGAGCTGTCACTTGTGTTTTTGATCTTAGCCATTTCTGACAGGTGTAAGATGAAATCTCAGCTTCCTTTTTCTAAGAGATTTTTTTATTCATTTTACATACCAACCACAGTTCCCTTTCTCTTTCCTCCTCCTGCTCCTCAGCCACCCCCAACCCCCAATTCCCTTCTGACAAGGTAAGGCCTCCCATGGGAAGTCAGCAGAGCTTGGAACATTCAGTTGAGGCAGGTCCAAGCCCCTCTCCTGCATCAAAGCTGTGCAAGATATCCCACCATATATAGTGGGCTCCAAAAAAGCAAGCTCATGCACCAGGGATGGATCCTAATCCTACTGCCAGGGGGCTCCTTAAACAGATCAAGCTACACAACTGTCTCGCTTATACAGAGGACCTAGTCCAGTTCCATGGAGGCTATACAGCTGTTGAGCTAAAGTTCATGAGTTCCCAGTAGCTTGGTTTGGTTGTCCTCAGAGTCCTTTTGATCTTCATTTCCCTGATGGCTAAGGATGTTGAACATTGCCTTAAGTGTTTTTTGGTCATTTGAGATTCTTCTGTTGAGAATTCTCTGTTTAGATCTGCACTCGTTTTTAATGGGATTATTTGGTTTGTTGAGACCTAGTTTTTTGATTTCTTTATTTACTTTAGAAATCAGCCCTCTGTTAGATGTAGGACTGGTGAAAATCTTTTCCCATTCCTTGGTCTGCTGTTTTGTCCTATTGATGGCATCCTTTGCCTTACAGAAACTTTTCAATTTCATGAAGTTCCATTTATTAATTGTTGATCTTAGTGCCTGTGCTATTGGTGTTCTGTTCAGGAAGTCTCCTGTGCCAATGTGTTCAAGATTATTTCTGGCTTTCTCTTCTATCATATTCAATGTATCTGCGTTTATGTTGAGGTCTTTGACAATGTTGTCCACTCTCTCTGTTCCTATTCAATATAGTACTTGAAGTTCTAGTTAGAGCAATAAGACAACTAAAGGAAATCAAGGGAATACAGATTGGAAAGGAAGAAGTAAAAGTATCATTATTTGCAGATGATATGAAAATATCTATATAAGCAACCAAAAAAATTCTACTAGGGAACCCCTACAGCTGATGGATACCTTTAGTCAAGTGGCTGGATATAAGATTTAAAAAAAATCAGTAGCCTTCCTATACACAAATGATAACTGGGCTGAGAAGGAAATCAGAGATTCAACACCCTTTACAATAGCCTCAAATAATATAAAATATCTTGGTGTAACTCTAATCAAGCAAGTGAAAGACCTGTATGATAAGAACCTCAATTTTTGAAGAAAGAAACTGAAGAAGATATCAGAAGACAGAAAGATCTCCCATGCTCCTGGATCAGTAGGATTAACATAGTAAAAATGGCCATCTTACCAAAAGCAATCTACAGATTCAATGCAATCCCCATCAAAATCCCAATACAATTTGTTACAGACCTTGAAAGAACAATACTCAGCTTCATATGGAAAAACAAAAAATCCAGGATAACTAAAACCATCCTGTACAATAAAAGAATTCCCAGAGGTATCACCATTCCTGATTTCAAGCTCTACTATAGAGCTATAGTAAGAAAAACCACTGGTATTGGCAGAAAAAACAGACAGGTGGATCAATGGAATCGAATCGAAGACCCAGATGTAAGTCCACACACCCATGGACACCTGATTTTCAACAAGAAAGCCAAAATTATACAATGGAAAAAAGAAAGCATCTTTAACAAATAGTACTGGTCTAACTGGATGTCAGCATGTAGAAAAATGCAAATTAATTCATAGCTGTCACCCTACTGAAAACTCGAGGCATCCAGACTTTTATGCTAATATATTTCTATAACCATTTAATTCTTATATAAAATGAAATTTTAACAAAACTGTTATGTCTGTGAACATGGTTGTGCTATACCTGTGGATTATTAAAATATCTCCCTTGTGACACACACACACACACACACATATATATATATATATATATAAATGTATGTGCATATAGCTGTAATTATCAAAGAAAAAGGGGCTCTCAACTTGACAGTGGGAGTACACATAGGCAGGGCTTGACGGAAGGTA
>CABHPQ010175377.1:6644-29492 GCA_902168405.1 Peromyscus aztecus
GAGAGAGAGAGAGAGAGAGAGAGAGAGAGAGAGAGAGAAAAGAGGTGTGGCAGACATTGTATATGTGGGTAGGACAGGGTGGGACTGTGGGGGTAGAGAGTGGAGTGTGCAAGGAATCAGGTCCTGTATACACATGTGTCCACTATGAGAGGTAATGGCTTAGTTATTTATGGCCAGGGCTTAAGGAAAGGGGAAAAAAAAGACAAACCAGTGTTCAGTAATGACAAAGTAATTACCTTTTTATTATTTTTTCAATAGGATTCAGAGGGAGTGTGGGCCCTGGCTGCAGAGAACATCTCGCCTGGCTTCCTGCTGCTTTGTACTGCCTCCATTCCCGCAGGCCCAACAAGGCCCAGGCGGTGTTGGCCAAGCCTCCGCATGGCTCCTTGACATGAAGAAGTTGGAAACGCCAGCACAAGGCCACCTAGATGGCAAAGCAGAGCTACAGAGATCCTGCTGTCCACAGAGAAGGCCCGACCCAGAGCCAAGACACACAGAGCAGTTCAGAGTTGGAAAGTGAGGTCCAGGGGTGAGGCTGCTGACTATGGCGGTGCAGGAAGTTGGTGGCAAAGTGTGGGCGGAGCCCATTCCTCTGACCCAGCCAGCGTTTTCTCGTTTTCTCCTGCCGTGTGAGTTACTTAAAGTAGAGTCTGTCTGGTCACTAGAGGCCCCAAGATTTCTTCTTGGAGGGACATGCTCTGCTAGAAGACAGCTTGATTGTTGAAGATTTAAATTCAGAGCACCAGACCTCCTTCCCCCATGTTGACCAGGCTATCTCCGACTAGAACTGGCTAGTTAACCAGTTGCCATCTCAGAGTAGCCTTTTCCACAGATCCGTGAAGGGAGCAAATATCAGCATTAGCTTCTTGTCTACCCATCTCTACATATCATCCATACATCTGCCCATCCATCCCATCCATCCTTCCAAGCGTTCATCCATGCGTCCAAGCTGCCATCCATTAATCAATGCAACCTTTTATCCATCCACCCATCTATTCAATAATCGATCTATCCATCCATTCATTCATCCACACACCCATTTTCTTATCCATTCATCCAAGTATTCATGCATCTGACACTTGTCCATCTATCTATTCATAGACTCACTGGCCTAGCCAACGAACATTTGAGGAGTGCCTCGTCTGCTGAGCACCTTGCTAGGACCGATGGACCTGGCAATGTCGATATGCACAAACACATTGTAAGGAAATTCAGGAGCCTAGGAAGCTTCTCAAAGACTCTGAGCTAAGTGCAGGTGGACGAAGGCTGGTCTGACAGGCTGTCAAGCGGTCTGAGTACCCAGCATCTGTGTTTGTTTGCTGGGAGCTCTTGGCTACGTCCCTTTCTCTCCGCTACCGTTTCTCTCTGTGTCATTGAGAGGTAGACCACCCTGAGAGAGACAGCTCTATACAGAGAAGTCTTTTGGATGAGGAATTTGATTGGAAGATTGTGAAACTCCAAGGACCAAGATGCCTTTTGGGTTTCAGTGAGACGATGAGAACCAGACGGTTCTGGGGGGGGGGGGGGGACGAAGAAAAGAAAATGCAGGGTGGGAACTGGCAGCACCCTGTTCTGTGGTTCTGCAAATGGCTTCTCAGCTGTCTCGCCTGCCATGTGGGGCTTCAGCCCTGCGGTCTCTGATGGCAGGTAAGTGACAAGAGCCTGGTCCTGTGTCCTCCCTCCCCCAGCCCCGCCGCCCACAGCTGTGATAACCCACACGGAGCACTCTGCCCTCTGGAATTTATTTTAAGGTCTTGGCTTGTTTATTTATTTTATTTAGAGATTTCTCGGTGCTTTGTGGGGAGGAAAATTCGAATGGGGTGATTATGAAATACTATTTCACCTCGCTGTTCATTCACAACAAACAAAGAGAAATGATTGGTGATTAAAAATGCATTCTCTCGGCTTGTTTTCTTTTGTTTTACCATTATGGAAATATTATAAATACTGAATACTAATCTGGACCTGCAGGGACCTCAAGACCTTCCAGAAAACAAGGCTGCTCTCTTTCCTGGGGCAACTTTATGCTATCCTCTTGAGACTGAAACTATAGTTCAAACCCTCCCAAGGATCCTGGCATTGCCCTGGTCCCTGGCCAAGAGGCCTCAATACCTTGTATAGCCCCTCATAGCACCCCCTGGACAGCAACAGGACTCCCCTATATTCTTGTTCTACTCCTCTCTTCAGCAGGCAAAATGGAGTGAAGGAATGCAGAGCCATGAATCTCAAGAGCACTTAATTAGTCTCAAAATCACTTTTGTGGAGTTTCGTTTCCAGCATCAGGCAGCCTGAGCCCAACTTTCTGGTCCACTGCTTTCCGGCCATATGACCTTGAACAGGCTGCATTTCTCTCCGAGCTTCCGTTCCTCCCTCTGTGAGACGGGGGTAAAGATGGCACGTACATACATGCTTGCTTCAAGGATGCTAAGGGATCCTAACAGCCTACCTATCACGTGGTCTGCCAAACAAAAGTACTCAGTAAATATTGGGTCCTGCGTTGACCCCTGTCCCACTCCCTCTCCATGCCCCAGTCTCAGTTTCTCCCTCTAGAAGATAAACTTGCATCCCTGCTCTCTAAGACCCTCCAAGTCTGGGAATCTGAAGTGAGGGTGCTCCCCCACACACATTGATTCTCACAAAAGCATTGACTCTTTCCTGAGGACACAGCCTTGCCTACTTCGAAGTTGGCTTTCCTGGTCTCTTTGGGAGCCACCCAGCAGACACGGTCCCATTTCTTTCCATCACAAACAAACAGTAAGAGTCCAAGGATCTGCTCCTGTTCCAAAGTGTTACACCAAGTCCAGATAAATAGTCCCAAGGTGTCTGTGTTCTTTTTATCTTTCACTTTATTTAACCAAATTAACCACTCTTGGTGTCCCCTGCATGGGTGTCTTTTTCCATCATATAAAATACAATCACGCCTGCTTGCTACATGTTTCAGATACTTTATCATTAACATCAATTCCAGCCAAATTAGGAGTTTCTCCCAACATAATTGCCCTTCCCATTATCCGGCGTTTTATTTTTTCAAAGCACTTTCCGACCATTAATTAGTTAACCCTTAGGACGCCCCAGAGCTGGTGCTCAATGTCACCCTCCCTGTCTCCTGGCTGGGAAGAGGAGGGAGGGAGGGGTCAGGTGCTTTGCTGGAAATCACTCTGGATGTGCGGGGCTGGGGGAGAGGGTGAGGCCGTGGGAATCCTTTTTCCAGTCTTAGACCTCTTGCCTGGGCCAGATCTAGACCTGGGCTGCCAGCATCTGGAATGTGACTTGAGCTTAGGAAGGGGTCCCCAGAACTTTAAAATGGATAGGATGCCTAACATTTTCAACCCTTTCTCCATGGCTTGCTGAATGAAGAAGAGAATACAGTATGGGCTGGATGGGACACCTCCCCTGGGCACAGGACAGCGGATAAGGAACTTCCCAGGCCTAGGGGCCAGCATATGCTCTGTCTGTGCCTCAAACTGGGCGTTTGTTCCCATCATCCACAAGCACCCACTAACAGGAGCCAAAACCCGTGATTTTCCTCCTCTAGAACGCCACCAAGTGAGGGACTGGCTATCAGTGTGATCGGTAACAGCCAAAGTCGAGGAAAACTTGGGGTGTTTACAGAATTAGATCTTTGGGCACCATTCCAAAAGTGAGGCCTGGCTCCGTCCATCACTCTGCCAGCGTCTATACATTCTCCTTCCCTGGCTGATGGCATCCACAAGCCTTTGTGGTCCCCAGTTAGGTGCGCAGGTGCAAACTTTAGGGCAGACATCCCAGGAACCATCTGGAAAAATCATCATGATTCATTTCTGGCATGGGGTTCTGGCTCTGTGGTGAACTCCGATCACAGCTCCTAGGGATACACTGTCAAACTACCAATATTTTACATTTACGGCCTCTCTCTGGGTTGGACTTCTTTAATGATTTTTTTTTCTTAAAATACATGAGCTGGCTCCCACGAGGACATTGCCAGGAACCTGCAGAGAGGTTTTCCAAGACGTTCAGGTAGACTTCACACATCCCTCGGTTTCAACAGCACATCATCCTTCCAGCTGCCCAGATGCTGGGGCTACACATGCTGAGGCAGCCAGCAGCCTGAAAGCACCCCTCGCCCTCCTCCCACCTGTCCCGTATCACTGCTCTGCACTGATAAGGGCCTCCGGGGCAGCAGAGAGGAGCTGACAGTTTGGTCTTCACCCTCAAGAGGCTGGGGTCTGAGTCCCAGCTCTGTTGTTTATGAGCAGCTTGGCCTTGGACAGGGAGGCCTGTCTATGACTCCATGTAGATTGACACCCTCTGGCCCAGTGTGAGTGCTCAGGGGATTCGAGCTATCAAGGAGCGGACAAATGGTTGCTTAAGAATTTTACTCTTCCAATCTCCTGTTTCATTTTGTTTTGTTTCTTTGAGGTGGATATAGAAGCGGAGAGTGCTGGAGTTCGAACCCAGAGTCTTTTGTGTTTTAGGAAACTGCTCTACCACTGTCTTAGCTAGGGTTTCTATGGCTGTGATAAAACATCATTACCAAAACAACTTGGGGAGGAAGGGGTTTATTTCAGCTTACAGCTCGCAGGTCACACTCCATCACTGAGCAAAGTCATGGCAAGAGCTCAAGGCAGGAACCTGGAGATGGGAACTGGTGCAGAGGCCATGGAGGGGTGGCTTACTGGCTTTCTCCTCCATGGTGTGTTCAGCCTGCTTTCTAATAGTGCCCAGGACCACCGTCCCAGGGATGGCCCCACCCACAGTGGGCTGGGCCCTCCCCCACCAATCACTAACTAAGAATATGTTCTACCGGCTTGTCAATAGGCCCCTGTCAAGTGACTCTAGCTTGAATCAAGTTGATACAGAGTTAACCAGGACAACCACTGAGCCACATGCCCATCACCCTCCAGCGTTCATTTCGTCTCCATCTCATTTCTCTCAGGTTCTGGGTCTGAGTGTGCCAGCCAGGTGGTGGGGTGGGATGAGGCCTTAGAACTCTCCACCTCTTCATAGAGGAGAGTTAAGAGGGACAGATCCCCACCTTCTGCCCAAGACATCTGTTACCTTCTTGGTGTCCTTATGCTTCAAGCTCAGCTCCCTTATCATCACTAGCAGCTCCATAGGAGCAGGGCGGGTAAGGCCCAGGCAGGGTGAATCCTCAGCTGCCATCCATGTGCCTGGCGCACCATGTGGGCAGCACTTCTACCAGGAGATGCTCGGACTACCCATGGAACTGCATACTTCCTGGGCAGTGCACTCTTCTGTGAACTCGCCTCTCTCTTTCTCTCTCTCTCTCTCTCTCTCTCTCTCTCTCTCTCTCTCTCTCTCTCTCTCTCACCCCCTCCCTACCCCATGTCCCTTAAATTTCTGGAACTCTGTGCAGTTATATAGGCTAGCTTCAGATTGCCCCCAAACCAGGGAGATATTTCCTCCTGCTGATGCCTGAGGAAGAAGAAAGGATAGAGAGACTGGCTAGAGCCGCCACCAGGACAAGGAAGATGTAAAGTACCAGTAAGCCACGAGCCACGTGACAAAATAGAGATTAATAGAAATGGACTAAATATAAGAGTAAGAGCTAGACAATGATAGGCCTGAGCTAATGGCCAAGCAATTTAAATAATATAAGCTTCTGTGTGTTTATTTGGTTGGGTCTGAATGGCTGTGGGACTGGCAGGTGAGAGAGATTTATCCTGACCGTGGGCTAGGCAGGAAAACTCTAGCTACAGACGCCCCGACAGCCTCACCAAGCAGCACGGATATTGTCGTCTTTCTCCACACTGTGCGGTATCCCCACACTGTGCATCCATCTGGTCACTCAGCGACCACTCACCAAGTAACAAGGATAGCTGGGTGAATCAGGTTTGGCTCTCCCAAGAGAACTTTGGCAAGTGCCTTAACCAAACTGTGCACTATCCTGTGCACCTGTGGAAGGGGATGAGGGGATCCAAGGCCAGAGCTCAGCACAGTGAGTAGAGAGTAGGCCTTGCGTTGGTGATATACAGCTATGTTATGTGTGAAACTCAGTATAAGAACCATAATGGGTAATGGGTTGAATTCGATGACTATCAAGGGTTTGTAATGCAACAGGTGAAGGTTTCTGTAGGCCCATTGGCCAGTTGAAATCCCTAAAAAACACAGTTACTGAAGTTCTACATGTTACCAATTCACGGGGCACTCACCTGAAGATGCTGCCTCCCGTGGGTTTGTAGTTCACATTTCACCTGAGACAATCAAAGCTCAAAGAAGTTAAGGAGCGGGCTGGAAAGATGGCTCAGCAGTTGAGAGCACTGACTGGTCTTCCAGAGGACCCAAGTTCAATCAATTCCCAGCACCCACATGACAGCTAACAACTGTCTGTAACTCCAGAATCCAACACCTTCACACAGACATATATGCAGTCAAAACACCAATAAAAAATTAATTAATTAAAAAAAAGAAGTTAGATAACTTTCTTCAGATCACAGAGAAGAGCCAGGTGGTCGGTTGAGAAACCCCAGGTTGTTCTTCTAGAACCTTCCTCCACCATCCACCACTGGCTTAATTCCCCCACCCTACTAGATGAGAACTTGGTTTGAAACCTTGGCTTACCTGGGTGTAGCTGGGGGCTTTGAGTGGTCAGTTGGTACCTAATGGGCTTAATGCACCTTTTGGTGGCCCAGCATCACAGGGCACCACACCACACACAGATTCTGCACCCTTCAGTGGCCCAGCATCACAGGGTGCCACATCACAGACTCTGTATGCTTCAGTGGCCCAGCATCACAGGGCACCACACCACACACAGGCTCTGCACTCTTCAGTGGCCCAGCATCACAAGGCACCACACACAGGTTCTGCCCTCTTCAGTGGCCCACCATCACAGGGCGCCACACCACAGATTCAAGAAAAGCCACATCCTTGACAGAGGCAGTGGGACCTACCCAAAGCATTTGGAAAAAGGGGTCAAACTTGGCCTTATCTACCTCATGGCTCTCCCCAACCTCTTGACCCTTGCTTAGGACTCATTTCAAACCCCACCCAGGGTCCTTGAATACTCATACTGAGTAGGGAGTCCTCCTAAGAGGTCTCAGCGGCCCTGCCCTGAGGCTGACAGGGGTACCAACAGCCAAGGCACACAGTCACTTTCCCAGAGAGATCCTGTGAGTAACTCTGGGCTAGAGGTGGAACTGCTCTGCCTGGCCTGCAGTGCCCCTGGCCCAGGCCTGCTGGGACCACTGTCCCCCTCCTTCTTCCCGGTGGATCAGGCATAGAGACCCCAGTGAGAATGTGGCCAGCTTTTTAAGCCTCACTCTATCCCAGTGGCTCTCGACCTTCCTAATGCTGCAACCCTCTAATACAGTTCCTCATGTTGTGGTGACCCCCAACCATAAAATTACTTTGTTACCACTTCATAACTGTGATTTTGCTACTGTTGTGAATTGTAATATAAATATTTGATATGCAGGGTATCTGATATGAGACCCTGAAGGGGTCACGACCCACAAATTGAGAACCGTTGCTCTAACCCTTTGTGATGGAGTCTGTCAGCATCCATATCTCCCTGATGTTTAGCCTGGGACTTCCAGAGATCCAGAGACTGACCCAGCACAGTGCCTGGCTCCCAAGCCCACGCCCAGCAGGTACACAATACACACTTGAGATGTGTTTGTCGAATAAATAAAAACACACCCTACCGTGAGTACATGAAAGATGACAACTCCTATGAGCTGGCCGCTACCACATGCCAGCGCAATCTACAGGATTTCTCCACGGTGGCTTGTTTGGCCTTTGCAACTGTCCTGTGGGCAGGTACTGTCATCCTCACCTGCATATATGCAAATCAGGTCCAAGGTAAAGTGACTCATTCAGAGCCGGAACTCAGGAGCACAGTGGTAGCAGGAAATAGGCTGGCAGTTCAACCCAGGTATCTGGTTGTGGCATTCCAGCCCCATGCCAAGACAAGGCTTCTGGTACATCAGGATTGGGGGTCTTAGGGTCTCATAACTCTGCCTCTAGGCTCTCCCTCTGCCCCAGCAGCAGCTTGTGTCCTCAGCCTGCAGGCAAGCACAGGGACCAGCTTATTCTCAGTCCTGACTGCTCTCCCAACACATTCCCACCATTACCTATACAGGGAATTAAGACTCAAATCCTCGTTTGACACGATGCAGGAGGATGCTAAGTACTTAAGCGCTAATTAATTAGTGAGCGGTACCCGCTGCCATCAGCCACTGGAGGAAACCTCAGGCAGACCTCCAGAGTGCCAGTGTCCTTCAGCCATGCGGTCCCAGGATCAGCCAAGCATGGGGACAGAGAGGGAGGGGCTGGCTGCATGATCTCACCCCAGCCTCTGGTGAAAAGAGGGTCTGGACTAACCCTGATCCCTACCTTCGAAGTCCCTCCGAAGTTGAGGTGTGGGGGCTAGAGTTCTGGGACCTGCCCAGCATGCCAGGGCCCTGAAGGTAAGACTCTCTGAATGAGGAAGCCTCCATCTGCGTAACTTTGCCACAGGCTCTCAAAAGAAAGCAAGACCCCATAGCAGGGCCAATCGGGAGGTCACCACAGAAGGAAGCCTCTTGTTCTCCCAGGCCAGCTGGCTTGCGGTTTTTTTTTTTTTTGGCTGAGCCAAGAGGCAGGCAGGCTTCCCAGGAACAAAGGAGGAACCCCCTAAAGACAGCTGTGCTGAAGAAGCACTAGCTGAAGCGGGTGCTCTCTGCTCATCTTGACCTTAGTTTCCCATCTGTGGTGAGCCAACGTCAGTTTCCCTGGTGGGGCAGATGCTAATAACACCCAAAGGTTTGGAATCAGATTTGAGTCCCTTCTAGCTGTATGGCCTGTGTGAGTCAGTTTCTGAGCCTCAGTCTTCCCAGCTATCAAATGGACTAGCAGTTCTCCATAGGCTTGTTGTGGGGCATACCATATATGCATATGATACACATAAAGCCCTGTGTGCAGTGTCTTCCACATAGCAATCACATAATGAAGAGTTAACAGTAGCTGCTACCATCCTCATCTTCTTCAAGGAGCCTCATCATTTGTTTGTGAGCGAGCCTGAATTGTGTAAGTTAGCCAGACTGTATGTGAGCAGCCCTCACTATTCAGCCCAGGCTGGTCTGGAATACTCCTCCTTTGCCTCCGCCTCCCAAACGTTGAGATTATCAGCACTTGCCACCACCACGCCTGGCTTGACCCTCATAACTCCGGAGCACTATTGGGTAAACAGTCTTCCTGGTTTACTTGAGACTGTCTTAAGTTAGCAATGAGAATTCCGTTGTCATGGAAACCCCTCAAAGTCTAGCACAGTTTGGGACAGCCAGTCAGAATCCCTGTGTGAGGAGAGAGGGATGGAGGGAAGTGGGCAGAGCTGGTTTTTCACCACCCCTTTCTCTTCAGAGTCAGGACTCCTTCCTCTGGTCCCTTCAAGACTCTCCCCAGAGGTGGCCAGAGTTGGGAAGGGCCAAGCCAAGGGGACTCAGAGTCCTAGGCAAGACCTGTAGGTGGCTGAGCCCCAGCCCCTTCCCTGAAGCTGTGGCTTTGATAACGTCTCCTGGCCTGTGGCAACCCCGAGCTCCGCCTCCCCCAATATTTGCTCAACAATCAGCCTAGAAACGGCATTGTTCAGGACAAAAAATGAGAAACATCAGACTGGAACTTGTTTTTTCTCTGCTATCCAAATACCTCTGGGTCCTCAGGAGGGGAGGGGAGGCCGTGGCACTGCCCTGAAGACCGGCCAGGCTAGAGCTGGGACACTCAGTTCTAGTTCCTAACCTCTACCGTCACCAGGAGTTTGGGGGCACAGCCTCAGTTTCTCCAGGTGCTCCAAAGGGGGCTTCAGACCAAGAACTGAGTAAAAGACAGGAGAACATTTAGCTGAACCAAAACAGCACTCACCCATTTCTTACTGGTCTCAGCCCCAAGGTAGAGATGGGGAAATAGAAGGTTAGGACGCTCACCTGAGAGCCAGTGAGATGGTTCAAAGGGTAAGGAATCCTTTACACAACATGAGGACGTGGGTTCAAATTCCTAGCAACCATGTAAAAAATCAAACGTGGCCACATGCATCTGTAACTGTCCCCCACGCCCCCCCTTCCCCACACGTGGAGACAGAGACAGGGGGTTCTCCCAGAGTTCACAAGTTCAATGATAAGGTCTTGTCTCAAAAAAAGAGATGAATAAAAACAATTGAGGAAGTCACAGATCTCAACCTCTGATGCCCACAGGTGTCTGCACAACAACACATGAACACATATGAAGGCATATATCACACACACACACACACACACACACACACACACACACACACGCTCACACTCACACACTCACACCAATAACAACAACAAACCCAGAGCTAGTCACAGAAGAGAGAGAAGAGAACTGCTGCTGACATTTCAGGGGAGCCAGAGTCACCCCAGAAATGGGCTTTCTCTTTCTATTGTTTGCTCATTAAACACCTTTATCAAGGGCTGAGAGAGA
This sequence comes from Peromyscus aztecus, assembly GCA_902168405.1. Lineage (NCBI taxonomy): Eukaryota > Metazoa > Chordata > Mammalia > Rodentia > Cricetidae > Peromyscus > Peromyscus aztecus. The sequence goes on from CABHPQ010175377.1 coordinate 17,067, forward strand.
GGGCTGAGGAGCGAGTTCAGAGTCGACATCCACTCCCTCCACCCCACAGACTCTCAAACCTGTGTGCCCAGCGCCCCATCTCTCTGTCCCAGCAGGGAGAAGATAAGAGCCCTGAGGGGACCTCACAGCCAGTGTGTGCCCAGCTCACTAGGGGACCAGGCAGCCTGGCATGTGAGATCAAGTGTGTTGAGCATGGGAGGGCTCACCAGCACAGGCCAGGGAGGCTAGTCCCGGAGAGGAAGCAAGACCCGGGTTCCTTGTGCTGTGGGTACCAGAAACTTTGATTCATATGTCCATTTTTGCCATGCTGGGAACCAAACCCATAGCCTCTTGCATAAATAGGCACTACACAAGCACTCTCCCAAGGAGCCTCACCCCGGCCCTCCAGGCACTTCAGACGCAGCCACCTTCCGGAGAATCACAGCAGCCCTTTAAGCCTACTCATCCTCATCCCCTGTTCTAGCATGAAGAGGGAAACTGAGGCATGAAGAGGCTGTCCACGGCAGTGCTTAAATTCAACAACAGGCCTCTTTGACTCAACCTAGCCTGACTACGTCGTTGGCCATAAAATCCCAACTCTCCCCCTTCACAGCGGTGACATCAATCACCTCAGTGGCCCATGTCTTTGTTTCTTTGTTTATAACATGGGTCAATAACAATATGTCTCAGAGTGACCAGGAGGGTGTAGTGGAATTTCTAATGTAAGGTGCCAGGCATGTAAAGAGCACTCGGCAGTGTGGCTATTGCCACCATTGTCTGTAACCAGAGTGACACCAGGCAGCGTCTGTGACAGCTACAAGGTTAGCATGGGTCCGCCCAGAGCTAGGCACTCAAAAGGCTAGGGACCTTGTGTGACATCGGAATCTCCTCTCCCTGCAGCTGCTCACCCTGCTCCATTTATTCTTGTGCCCTCTCCAGCCACTCCAGATGCCCTGATCTTACAGGGTGTTTTAAGGCCATATGTGCCTGTGGCCTGAACAGAAGCCACCTGCTCAGGTGTCCATGGGCCCTCCTCCTGTGCCTATTCCTGTCCCTAATTTTTCAGTGGGCAGGGTGGGACATAGGGCTTTGTTGGAGGCCTGAGGCCTGGGTTCTCATCTTGTATAACTCTCAAATTGGCGCCAGCCTCTCCCCAGCCTGGTCCCCGAAGACCCCACGCATCTACCGAAGACAAGGTTGAAGGAGCCCGAGGAACGTGAGAGCCTGGGGAATGGGAGGACTGGGCTGAGGACAGAGGAATAAATCTATTGTAGTGGGCAGCCATTCCAGCTTTGATCGGGAAGTTCCAACCCCCACTGAGGCTTCGGTAACTGTCACGACTACAAGGCGGGGCGGAGAGAGGACCCTGAAAACCCGAGATCCAGATGTGCAGACTCTCTTGGTTCTGGGACCCTGGACGCTGGAGGTAGACCGAGCAGAGTTCTCCAGAGAACACCGCCAGACTGTGCTACACCTTTCCCAGACCCTGTAAACTATCCCTTCACTTGTAGTTACCCCACAAAATAAACCGTGGAGTTGCCTTCATAATTTCACCAATAATCTATCCCTGGGGACGCAGTAGCCTCCTGTTTATGGAGCTGGTCCTGGGCTGCCTCTGCCCAGTTTCTGCCTATTAAGGGCTCTGCTCAAAGCCCACCAGAGCCCCCCATCTCAGGCCTGGCAGGACCCGGTCCCAGTTCCTTCACATGAGTCACAAGGTCCTTGGTGATTCTGCCGTCCTCTCCAGTTTGGCCTTCTCCTCTTCTCTTTCCCTGCTCTGACACCCCTGCTGACTGCTTTCCCTCCCTCCGGCCAGGCTGGTTTCATGTCCCATCCCAGGATGCTGTCTCTGCCTGAGCCTCCCTCCACTACCCTCTGTTTGTGGCCTCACAGAAGAAAACATTCCCTGGACTACCTGCCCTTCCACTAAGATTTCAGGGAGTCTGGCTTTTCCTGAGTGTCAGACACACCTGCTCTCCGCAAGCTCATGCTGATCAAGTTCAACCCATTCTTCTCCAACAAGTGTTAACGGAGGACTTACTACCGGCACTTCCGGGATGAGCCTGCGTGGCTTGCAGCCCTGCGCACTAGACTCCTGGAGCCCTAGAGGCTGCAGGGACAGACACTATCTTGAAACGCACTCTGGGAATGTGTGGTGCCTTCTCCCTCGTGGCCCCATAGCATCTTTAAGGCCAGAACCATGTGTTAATGTTACTGTCTCCTCCCTTCCCCTGCCCTGTAGAGCACAGTGCTTGACTTGGCCCAGGAGGCCTCTGGGATGGTGTGAGTGTGCCTTGGAGCCTCCCAAGTGCTGCGGGACTTCCTGAGGGAAGTGCCATGGGCAGGGCCTGGGAGCATGCAGAGGCTCAAAGGAGTTGGGAAGGAACTGGGCAGATGCTCTCTGGGGGATGGGATAGAGATGGGAGGAGCGGGGAACTGGAAGTGAAAAATAGATTGTGACTTTGTCTACACCAGGGCCAGTGTAGTACCTGTAAATAACATTTAGGAAAGAGCCAAGCTGCCCACCTGGCCATGCCATACCCAGGACCCTTCTACCCTATTCTGCCTAAGGTGGCTGGGGCCATAGATCTTTTCCACAGGGAAAGCAATGGCTGCAGTCTGGGACAGAGACAAGGGTACCCTCCCCCAGTCATGGAGCCTTGGGAGTGCCCTGGGCAGGGCTTGCCCAAGCCTGGCACACCAGCTGCGCCCTCCACCCTGGGACATCCTGTACCCAGGAGGACTTATTAAAGGGACAAAGGTCCCATGGGGTGCAGGCACCCCAGGCTTAAGCCTGGCAGTTGGCCCAGGCCCTGGCTGCAGCAGGAACCCCTACTCTCAACTCTGGTAACTGAGGCAGGCCTTGGAGCACACAGGGGGGAGATCTGGGTCCAGCCTCTTTGGTGGAAGGCCATTCAAGTCACGTGAGGATGACTGCTCCTTGGTGGCTGCTCTTTACCTACAGGGTGCTTCGGGCCAGCAGCATGGAGTATGAATCTTTGATCTGAGTGAGCTGTGTGGCCTTGGGCAGGCAATGTGACCTCCTGGACTTTCTATCCCCATCTCTGAAAAAAAAAAAAAAAAGAAAGAAAGAAACAGGGTTAAGAATAGTGCCTATCATTCATGACTCACTGAGAATATGTTCAAAACCACCTTAGATCCAGGGCAAAGGAGATGCTCAATAAATAGGCACCTAGTCTTGTCACTGGGATAGAGGGATGTGCAGATCACTTCTAAGTTCTTTCTGCAAGTCCTAGAGACAAGGAAACCACCATGAGCTAAGTTGGCACAGTGGGTGGCAGCATCATGATCCCCGGAGCACCCTGGGGAGACTGCCAGGTGTGAGGGTGATGGGCATGTGGGTTGAAGCCCCCAGAGCAGAAGCTGGGGTGATCTGGCTTCAAGGAGCTCTCCCTGGGGCCAGCACAAGACAGGGGACAGTGATCGCTGAATCAGGGTGTGGGGGCAATCAGCTGTGAGAAAGTGGACCTGGGTTTATTATTGCTGAATGTTATCATCCTTGATAAGAACCAGATTAAACAGAGAGGGGGGAGGTGCAGGCAAGGGTGGGGAGGGCGGGGAGAGAACCAAAGTGCAGCCTGGTTTGCTGAGCAAGCCCTTAGCTGTCCTCGGGGCCTGGTAGGGACCCCAGAGCTGACATCTCTTGGGGGTGGGGGGCCCTGGAGACAGGCAGAGCTTGACAGTAGAGGGAAGGCCAAGGCCTCCTAAGCAAGGGCTCCTTCCCGGCACAGTCCACCCATTCTGGCCTCTGCTGCCTGCCATGATTAGAGCTGCTGGCTAAGTCCTAGCCACACGAGGAACAGACCTGGATGGAATCCAGCTAGGCCACATGACAGGTCCAGTGACCTTGGGTAAAAGGCATCAGCTCTTCGGGTCTCAGTTTCCCCACCTCTAAAAGCAATGCTCCAGGCTGCACCGGGGTGTCTCCCTCCCTTTGATGTGTCTTTCAAAAAAAGCAATGGGGGGTACTGGTAAAGGTATCTGCACAAGCCGGATGACTTGGATTCAATCTCCGGGAGGGAGAGAACCAACTCCTGCAAGTTGACCTCTCACCTCATGCCTATCCCCACAAATAAATACAGGGAGGGGAGGGGCTGTGAATGTGTGTGTGTCCATGTGTATATTAAGATGCAAGTGTGTGTGTGCTTGCATGTGAAGGCCAGAGGTCAACGCTGAGTGGCATTCCTCAGAGGGCATTTGGCTTGGGTTTTGTTGTTATTTTGTTTGGAGACAGGGTCTCTCACAGGCTCACTGATTAGTTGAGGGACCAGCTGGCCAGCAAGCCCTAGGAATTCTGTCTCTCTTCCCAGGGCTGGGAATTTTTTAACATGTGTCCTGGAGATTGAACTCAGGTCCTTAGACTTGCATAGCGGAGCCATCTCCCCGACCCCAAGACACTATTTTTGTCTAGCATTTCCTTTGTCCCTTTTGCTGTCACTGGGTGGCTAATGGGGGTTGCTGGCCATCAGACTTGCTGACTCCTGCCTTGTCCTATGAAATACCCCCCACCACCACCAATAGTCCCATGTTACAAATTAAGAAACTGGAGTCTGAAGTAGGATAATGGTTTGCCCCTCCCAAAGTGGGAACCCAGGAGTCCGGGCTGCCTATGCAGCACACTGCTCCTTCTGTGGTCAGCCTCCCTGGCACTCCAGCAGAGCTAGGTGCCTGGCTGAGAGGGCCTTGGATTGCTGGGGTTGTCAGGCCAGTGTGACTCAGGGGCCCTCAGTCCCCAGAGGTGTCTCTGGCCCTGCAACAATTCCACTCTGCGACAGGCCTCACAGGCATCTTTGCCATCAGAGAAGGCTATAAAAAGAAACACTTTCAGCCCCAGACTGTGACCTGTGCAACTTCACAGAATCCAGCGAAAACCAGAGATAACCTTGGGGAGGTCCGACCTTCAAGAGGGGTGTGACAGGAAGGGGACACCCTGGACTGCAGCTTGGCCTCGGCTGGGGACAGAGCATGTGTTTGTGGTGTGAAATAAAGCACAGAGCTCCTGGGAAATCGTTGGAAATGACAGTAACCACAACAGCGAATGTCGTTATCATGTTCAGAGCCACTGAATATCCAAAGCCCAAGTGCTGTGTGTTGGCCCCAGGTCTCTTATTATTGACAGGTCAGGGGAACATGGCTCAGAGAGAACCAGCACCTTGTCTTAGTCGACACAGCTAGAAAGGAGAGGAACTGGGACAGGGGACTCAATTCAACCCTCCTCCTCCTCTTCCCCAGGACGGAGTCTCTCTCTGTGGCCCAGGTTGACCCCGAACTCACTCTCCTCCAACTTCAGCCTTCCAGCTGCTGGGTTAGACTTTCTTCAGTTTTTCAATACTCTGGGCTCTTCCTGCCTCAGGACCTTCTTGTGGGCTTCCCTCTCTGACTCAATGGCTTGTCTCTTCTCTTTGTCTATCTAACGTCTCTCCTCCCAACTTCAACTGGATACCATTTCCTTAGAAAGATCTTCTTCCTTCCTCCCTTCCTTCCTTCCTCCCACCTTCCCTTCCTCCCTCCTTCCCTTCCTCCCTCCCTCCCTCCCTTCCTTCTTCCCCTCCCTCCTTCCACCTTCCTCCTTCCCTTCCTCCCCCACTCCCTTAACACTTATGTTCTAGGTGTAGTTACACAACAGTGACCTTGAAGGCCTGAAGCACAGAATGGACCACTGGACTCTGAGCTGCCCTAGCGGCGGGAATCCCTCCCACCCTGGGAAGATATTGCCACATCCTGAAGGAAGATGAAACCACGGGATAAAGCTGACACGTCATCCCAAGGTATTTGCCTTTTATTTAAGCAACGTAATCTATTATGGGATTGCATGTCAGGAATTTTATTTTTATCCTTGTGTGTAAGCCCAGCACATGCGTGGAGGTCAGAGAGCATTCTGAGGTGTTGGTGTTCACCTTCCACCGTGAGACAGGATCTCTTTGCTTTTATGCTGCAAATGCCGGGGTAGCTAGCCCACGACTGGGACCACAGATGTGCCCCACCAAGCTTAGTTTCTGCTTGTTTTTAATTATGTGTGTCTGTACATGCGTCTGTATGTGGGCATGTGTGCGTGACTACAGTCCCTGTGGAAGACAGAGGCAGCAGATCGCTCCGGAGCTGACCGTAGGAGGCTGGGAGCCATCCACATGGGTGCTGAGAACTGGACCTGGGTCCTCTACAAGAGCAGTTTGTGCTCTTAACAGTGGAGCCCTCTCTCCAGTCCCGCCCCCCGCCCCCCACGTATTTGGTTTACATGGATTCTGGGGATCCAAACTCAGGCCCTCGAACTTACACAGCAAGCACTTTATCTACCGAGCCATCTCCCCAGCCCATGGAATTAAACTGTTTTTCGTTATTTCTTATTTGCTTGGTTTTATTTTTTTGAGACAGATTCTTGCTGTATAGCCCAAGCTGGCCTTGAACTCTCCATCCCCCTGCTGGGGAATCACAGACATGTACCGTCATGCCTCACTTTTATTTTTTATTTTTGGGTGCTAGGAATTGAACCCAGGGCCTCTAGTTAAACGTGTACACTATCACTGATCCCAGCCCTGGGAGAACATATTAAATAAAGCGTTTTCCCTAAATTTTACTTATTATTATTGTATGTGTGTGATGTCCGTAGGTGTAATGTCTGTAAGGTTGTGCATGCCAGAGCACACCTGTGGAGGTCAGAGGACAACGTCGTGGAATTGGTTCTCTCTTTTCACCTTTACGTGAGTGTGAACTCTAGGCATCAGACTCAGGATGCTGGGCTTGCCAAGCAAACACCTTACCCACTGAGCATCTCCTGGGCCACATAAAAGTGGACCCACATCAGGGAGACCTAAGACTGAGGTGAGACTCTTGGGACTTCACTACTCAGCTATGCTGCTGAAGCGGTCCTTAACAACACAGCCGAGACCCAAGTTTGAGACCTGGCACTCCAGCAACTGAGCTGACCCGGGCTGAGAAAACCAAGCCTTCACAGGTAGGAGTGGGGACTAAACTTCTCTAGACAATCCCAGAGCAAGGGAAGTCAACCAGAGTGGAGACAGGAGCCCTTGAAGGCTCTGACGCACTGGCGGATACCCTCAGGTGGGCCACAACACCTCTCTGATCCTTTCTTGGCTCCTGGGTAAAACAAAGGATGTGTATTGGAACTTCTCCAGAAGACCAGCAGGCCCTGCAACCCGTCTGAGTATGGCCAGAGCTAGCTGTCCAGCTTCAGGCAGTCCCACACCACCTCCCGGGATCCCTTGCCTCGACCTACCCTGTCCTCCCTCTCCATCCTCTCCCCTACATGGTCTTCACAGAACATCCAGCCTGTGTCCCAGGTGAACGAAGACCCTGCCCCATTCCACCCCAGGCTCCAAAGTAAGACAAAGAGGAAGCAGGAGAAGGTCACATTGCTCCCTTGGCCCGCTGCCTGGTTTTCATTAGGCCCGCTGCCTAATTTTCCTGGGCGTCACTTGCTTTCTTGGCTAGTCACTCCTCTTTCTTAACCATCGCAGAGCTGTCACACCCCTGTCCCCTTACCCCCAGTATCGCTGCCTCCAGTTCTTCCTGCTGCACCACCCCACTGCCTCATGCCTCGGTGTCAGCCACAGCCCCTCTTCCTGGAGTCCCCTGGGGACAGACAACAGGCACTTGGGCATACCCATTCGACCAACAACATCAACTGTGATCACGGACATTTATCGAGCACTTACTGTGCGCTATGCTGGGAAAACTCAGTAGTTTCCCCCAACAACCTTACAAGGTTAGGACTATCATTATCCCCATTGTCTGCCTGGGGAAACTGAGGCTCAGGGTGGTAAGTGTTAGAGCTGGGACCTGGAATAAAAAATGGCTTCAGCCACCACTCATGAATATAAACTGTGGTTTTGTCTTCTCTTAGCTAAACTTGACCTAAGGTCCTTGACCCAAGGATACACTTGTCTTCTAGATCTTTCTCCATTTGTTCCTGAATGATGTTTTCTCTCCAGGTAAGGAACCCAAGCCCCAACCAAACACAGGGCGCTAGAGGTGAGCAAGTTCTGCAGGATCTCAGCGGGGTGAGGTTGTTGAGACAGGGCTTCTGGGGTCCAAAACTGGTACACTGGGATCCCGGAGCTGGTCCTCTTTTTCAGAGGTGGAATTTGGGGCTCTTAGGAAAAGGGTGAGAGGGTGGCTAGGGTCAGGATCCCCATGGGAACCCAGCGTCACCCCAAGTTTGGGTAGATAGAGGAGTGTTGACCCTAAGTTGGCCTCTAGTGTTGACTTCCCTGGGGGAGAGATGAGAAGGAGAGGCCGTTTCAGGATGGAGCTTGACGGCAATAAACTGCCTCGATGGGGAAGACACAAGGCCTCCCCATCTAAAGGAGGGAGCGTAGTGCTCCGACACACCACACCACCCAACAAAGAAGCACCCAACAACCCTTGTAACCCCACACCATCGGAGACCATGACAGCTCTGAGTAGGATGGTGTAGGCCGTTGACCTCACAATGGTGTCTACAGTGATGAAGGGGAGGTGGGAGAGAGAGAGAGAGAGAAAGAGAGAGAGAGAGAGAGAGAGAGAGAGAGAGAGAGAGAGAGATCCCTCCAGAGTCTGACATTCTTTTTAGGATGCCCATAAAAGATAATATGACCTGTAAAATCTGCAAGCTGCTTCCAGCCCGTGGCGCCGGGTCCCACACCCCACTCCCACCCCCAGTTCCACGCTCCTGTCCCAGAAGAGGGCATTACTGCCTGGGAGCCCCCAGAGGCCCACACCCTCAGAGACAGGGAGCTCAAGGACGAGAGGGGCCAGCCTGCCTGGGGCCACCGTGGTCTGCCCAGGTGGACAGAGCTGCTGAAGTACCTCCCTCTCCGGGGCTGCCAGCCCTCCTTGCCTGCACCCCTGTCCCAGGCCCTCGGGTCAGCAGGGCAGCTGCTGCCAGGCTGGGGGGGCGGAGATGTGCTGGGGCAGATCCCAGGCTCTGGTGAGTCACCCCGTGGGAGTGTGTTGATGAATCCAGATCCTGGGCCTTTTGTTTTTAGCTCCTGGGAATTCAGGGTCTGCCGCAGGCAGAATGATGAGAATGGGAGGCAGGCCTGGACTGTCTTCCCAGCTACACATGGGAACTGTGCTTAGTTCTGAGCAGTCTTGGAACCTCAATTTCCCTACCTTTAAAATGGGTATAAATTGATTACAGAAACTTGTCTAATTAGTGAAAAAAAGTGAGCATAAGTACCCTGCCCTGTGTAGGTAGGTAGTATTAAGTGAAGTATGTCATGACAAGCACAGATCTTGGGCCAATGACAACCGTCATTTACAGAGTGCTTCCTGTGTGTGCCAGGCGCCACAGTAAGAGGGGTGTAATTAATTCTGCCAACCAGCGAATGAAGCCTGTGAGATTTATTACCCATTTTTTAAGAGAGGAAACTGAGGCTCAGAGAATTTAAGTAACTTGCCTGAAGCCACATGACTTATATACCCAACTGGCAGGCTCCCCGGCCTCCCACGATGCAAATTAAGGACACTTCTACAAATGCCAGGGGAGGTGATCATGGGGCTGGCCCCGCCCCACCCCTGCCCTCCAGGTAAAGGACCGGTCCCCAAACATTAACATAAGTGTTTCACACTTCCTCTGCTGATGACCCTCTCCCACCCACCCCATGCCACAAGTCCTGATGGGGCACTTGGCATCTTTGCTAGTCACACTCCCAGCTCAACCACCTCAAGAGGGCCTGGAGAGACCCTGGTTTCTCCCAGCAGCCTCCTGCAGGTGATGAGGCTGAACCCCATGTCCCACATGCGTCACAACTGGGGAGAGCTAGGAGGCTCTCCCAATTTCCAGGACTCAACAACCTCACCTCAAGTCAGGCACCTCCTTGGGGGCCCACATTCTTCCTTTGTAGGGGAGGGAATCCCTCGTCTTGCCTCCTCCTAGATGGGGTACATCTGACATTCCCAAGGCTCTCAGCCGAGCAAGGCTTGGAACACCCTCTCCCTGGCACAAAGCTTGCCCTCGGTTCTGGCCCTCATGTACGTCCCTAAATATTCACCGTCTACTTGGTAACATGCTGGAGGGATGTAACTGACCCTCTCTGAGTCTTACAATGACAAAACATGCACTGAGGGGAGTAGCCATTTCACCCCCACTTATTCTAAGGCAACCGACCCCCCAAGATGTCAAATGGCTCTGCCCAAGCTCATACTGCTCAACAACAGACTCAAGATTCAGTCAAATCCACATCTTTCCTGACACGTGGTCCCTGGCTGTGAACCCCCAAGGATGCTCCCAGCGACACAAGTGTGTGGGCCTCTGTTCAGTCTTTCCCCCACAGAGCAGTCTTAAGAGCAGTCTTGGATGCTTTACTGAGCACGTCCTTATTGAAGGTGCGAACACACAACCGAGTGAATGACCGAACCAGACCTCAGCTCTCAGAATAACCATGAAAGATAGGCAGCACAACACGGGCAGTGGAGGGGGGGTCAGATAAGGAAACTGAGGCTCAGAAACAGACAGCAACATGCTTGAGGTCACATGTTGGGACAGAGATAGAAACCCAAGTCACCCACCCAGCCCCAGGCCCTTCCCATGCCTCTCCCTCCCCCCATCATCTAAGCTGCTGGACCCAGCTCTGCCTCCCATCCCCAGGGGAGTCTGGGAACACAGTGTCTTTAAGCTGCCCTTTGAGGGACAAGCCAGGGAGGGGGCTGTGGAGTGCCCCCCTCACTGCACACAGGATAAGAAGCTCAAACCCGTCTGTCAGAGATGGGGTCAGTGCGAGGGGTCTCTCTCTGCAAGCACTTACGGCACAATTGATGGGAGAGACGCTCATCAAATGAGAGACAAATCATAAAGTTCGGAGATGGAAATTAGGCGCGGACAAACGATCCAGGTGCAGAAGAGATTTATGAAGGAGGCTGTATTCTAGCTAATGACTTCTGCTAATGATTCTCCGAAGTGTACAGTGGCACAGAGCCCGCGCTCCGTGGGGTGACATGAACCCCGAGGGCCTGATGAAGGACATTCCTGGGGAGATAGCGATGGTGAGGGGGTGAGGAAGAATGATGGCGGAACCCCTAGATGCAGGGTCCCCCGAGAGTGGTGGGAGGAGACTTGGTTCTTGGGGTGGGAGTTGGTCCTGCCAAAGATTTATAACTCAACCCGGCTCTCTGGTCCTCTCCCTCCACTCGCCCTCAAAGTGCCTGCCTGCCGCCTGCCAGCTCCCAGTGTTGGCCGGCTACCACTGCTGACTCGCACATTTTCAAGACCCACCACCAGCCTCTCTTCCGTCAGCCCTCACCCCCACCCCACATACTGCTGCACTGTCCCTTCCTGCCCCCTTTCTCTCCCTTCCTTGCCCCGTTTCCTCCTGAAGAACCATCCTAAGGGCAACTGGACCCCTACTTCTTACTCATCCTCTTCCACCCTCAGGACCATATCCCCAAGGCATTGCCTCAGAGGACACCAGCTGCAGACGATCCCAGCATCTCTCCTCAGATTTCCTCCATCACCCGATGAAGGAATGCTGACCCTCCTAGGTGGGACAGTCCCTTCCAAATCCAGCTTACGTCCTACTTGCTAAAGACCAGGTTCAGAACCTATCCTTCGGGCCCATGGCCAACGTCCACAGTAGTGAACTCACAGGCTCAGATCATCAGGGAACTTTGTGTGCATCTTAGATCCTGGATGTGTTCTTTCATTCTGCCACAATTGTGTGTGTGTGTGTGTGTGTGTGCGTGCGTGTGTGTGTGTGTGTGTGCGCGTGCGCGTGTGCGTGTGCGTGTGTGTGTGTGTGTGTGTGTGTGTGTGTGTGTGTGTGTGTGCCAGCCAGCGGGGTGTATGGGGTACCCTCTTCTAACTTTCTCTTTATTCCCTGAAGTCAGGGTGTCTTGCTGAGCCCAGAGCCAAGCCGACAGCCTCCAAACACAGCAATCCTGTCTCCATAGCCTCCCACAATGCTGGGGTTACAGGTGTGTGGCCATCCTGACTTCTTATGAAGATTCTAGAGATTTGACTTCAACTCCTCACGCTCCCCCAACAACTGTTCTTTCTACCGAGCCGTCTGAGTCAGTGTGTGATTTTTGAAGTGGGAAACAAACATGGATTGGAGCTGGAGGTGCGGCTCAGTGGTAGAGCAACTTCCTAGCATGCCTGAGGCCCTGTGTTCCATACTCAGCATGAAGAGTTGATGGGGGAAATACCTATGTGTGAGGATGAAGGAATCCTGCTGAGTCCCACCCACCATGGCTCAGGCGGCCTGCCTCACTTTACCCAGACACACCTTCCTTCTCCTGCCCGATTCATCTTAGCCTCTCAGCCTTCTGTCACATTCCAAGGCTCAGGATGAGTACTAAGCAGGCTCATTCCCCTGAGCCCCTGGCTTCCTCACAGCAGGCCCTGCCAAGCAGGTGTCTGATTTTCTCCTACTTTACCATTGTGAAGTCGAGGTTCACAGGGTAAGCAGGCTAGCCTGTCCACATGGTTGG
>CABHPQ010175377.1:29502-57510 GCA_902168405.1 Peromyscus aztecus
AAGTCGAGGTTCACAGGGTAAGCAGGCTAGCCTGTCCACATGGTTGGCACATGCAGGGCAATGCATGAGCCGGACTCCTTGAATTCCCATCCAGGCTTCCTCTGCACCAGCAACTTCTCTAGCTACCAGAGCAGCTCATAGCCTGGTGGACTGAGAACGGGGAAGATGGTCCTGAGATGTCCCTTGCAGGAAGAGTCCAAAAGGGACAACTACTGACCTCAAAGCTGGGAACAGTTTCAGAGTGAGGGGACTAACCAAAGAGTCAGGAAACTTCCATGATCCTTGAAGCTTTTAAGGTAGTGACAGAGAGAAATATTCAAAACACACTGGAAGAAAAAGCTCGGAGCAGGCAGCAGGGACAGAGAGCACCTGTCTACACTACTTGAAGAGATCTTTGCATAGATATACGCAGACGGTTACTGCCTCTCCTGGGTTAGCCGCAGAGAGGAACGGCTGGGAGATTTTTTTTCCTGTATTGCCTGGATCTCATGCAATAGATATAGACGGAAAACAATCCAGCAAAGCTATTTTCATTTGGAAAACAGTGATAGGGATAGTCCTAAGAGTAGGACGGAGGCAATGCTCAGGCTAGGCCTTCATCCTCAGAACATCTGATGACAAACGTGTGCATGAGACAGAGGAGAAGATGTCACCTTGGAATCCATTCTTCCCAGCCCCTCCCAACTGCAGGACTCCCTAGCCCAACTGGACCCCCCTGAAGTGATCAAAGGCCAAAGTGAAAGTGAGCCGAGCCATGAAACTCCAGCCTGGGGAAGCAGAGGGATGCGCTGATGCCGGATAAGGAAGGATCACTGCTCACCAGCTGGGTGCCCCGGGCACCCCCCTCCCCCCACTCCTGTGCATTACCTCCATGCAGGAGTCCCCAGCCCTGTCTGGAGAGAACAGCAGCTGGCAGTGGGCACAGCTCCAGAACCGCTCCCTGTCCTGTCCTGGAGCAGACTGAGGGGCTCACTGGAGACTTCTCTCCTCCTCTGGCCTGATCTCTGGACCAGTCCTCTGTCCAATTTCACAAGTTCCTGGGAACCTGAACTAGTTGGTTGATGGGTGGGATGAGCTGGGATCTGGGACAAGTGAGTGTCGATGGGAAGCAGGTGGAGGTTCCTGGGGGAAGGGGCTCTGAGAACAGTGAGGACCCTTAGGGAGTTAGGATGGGAGGGAACAAGGCATCATGGGACAATGACCATTGGCATCTGTGCCACCCAGTGTGCCCACTCCCAGTCCTGACCTTGGGCAAGCCACTCAACCCTGAGCCTTCTTTTTGGCATCTGTAAAATGGGGATAATAATAGTAACTATCAGCCGGGCAAACAGAGGGATTAAATGTAATACATGCAAAGTGTCTGGTAATCGGTCAGCCTGCAATTAGTGGCAGCTATGACTATTGTCATTGAGCTTAGAGAGAAGGAGACAGAGGGCCTAGGTGGAGGACCTTACTGAGCACAGGAGAGATTTGAGTAGGAAGGTCAGAGTGCCACACCCAGTGGCTGGAGGAGGGGATGAGGGCAGGAAGAAGAAGGGAAAGAGGAGGCGCTGGAAGATGGCAGAGATAAATATATGTCATGATCTTGCACCATCTGGGTCACTGCTGCCCCCCAGGATGATGATGACTCAGCTGTAAAGAGAAGTCCCCACCCAGAGACTGGTCCCACAGGCTGTGTATGGCACAGGCCCACGGGCACAGCGAGCCCATGCCAGGTAGACCATGGAGCAACGCCCAGGGTCACACTTCTGCCCCAGGGCTCAGGCACACCCCCTCTTTACACCCCAGCCTTGGATGAGGACCCAAGAGCCAGCCAGCTGACTCCCCCGAGGCAGAGAAGGCCCGGAAGGGTAGAGAAATTTGCTAGGGCCACACAGCAAGGTCTGAGAGAGATTGAAGGCCACAAGATCCCAAAGTAATAGAGTTGGGAAGGCAGAGCCTGCCTGTCACAACAGGGGCCCAGTCTAGTCCTGGCACACGGCATGAGCCTCAAACTTTATTATCCACTCAAGAGCGGTAGGTGTGTGTGTGTGTGTGTGTGGTTTCTTGAGACAAGGTTTCTCTCTGTACCTTTAGCTGTCCTAGAACTCACACTGTAGACCAGAGATCCGCCTGCCTCTGCCTCCTGAGTGCTGGGATTAAAGGCGTGCGCCACCACCGCCTGGCAAGACAGGTAGTTCTATGGGCCCCAGCGGGCCCCAGTGTGCTCAGAGGAGCTTCGCAGAGGTTCCTGAGGACCAGAGTTGAGGGTGTATCCTTGCAAGCTTCACGCTCTGGAGTGACAAATAGGCCCGTTTGTCCACACACCCTAGGACTCACCTCAGCCCTGAGCCTTCCAGACAAACTCCCTTCCTCTTTGACTTCACACTCTGTGAACCTCCCCAAATCGGAAACTCTTGGCCTCTTCCAAGCAGCCCATGCTGGCTCAGTATGCTCTCTAAGCCACTGGTCTCCACCCAACACCCTAGGTTAGCAGCCTTGCTTCTAGAGGCTTCTTCTTCCCCTCCCCCAATCTCCCTTCGCCTTTTTCTCCTGTGGAGTGTATAATGTGCTCAGGTGTAGGTATCACCTTGTATGTTCCCCCCTGGGATTTATCACCATGTGCGATGAGCGAGGCTGGAAGTTTCCAGAGAGCAATGCCCATGTAGTATTATCAACGATCTCCCCGCCCCCCCCCCCCCACCGCACCGCCCCCACCAACACAGAGGGCAGAACTCTGGCCACAGAAGATTTCAGCACACCCTTGGAATCTCACACAAGAGGGCACCCAGGCAGCTTCACTGTAGGCAGAGACCCATATAGGGGGGCAATAACCCATATTCTAGAAAGTCTTTGCTCTGGCATGGTATGCTCAGGAGGTCCTTCTCTGTCTCCTGGGGTCCACAAGATGCTTTTGTATGTAGACATCTACATTGCCTGCCCTGCTCTGAGCACCATGGGCCAGGCCCACCACAGTGTGGGAAGCCACATGCCACCACCTTCTGGGCATGGTACTCAAGGCCTTTCCCAGTCGAGCTCACTGTTTTTGTACAAGAAATAAACACATGTTAATGAAAGGTGATGACGCTGGGTACAGACACTGCATGCCTACTATGTGAGGTCATCTGCATATATCGTTACCTCATCCAGCTCTAACCTGAGTGACGTGTTCATCCTCAGTTTAAGGAGCGTGACAAAAAGGTAAAATGTCTTAGGATGGCTGAGACTTGGATCCAGGTGTCCACAGAAGCGACCTCTCCTTCCAGGCAGCCGGCCACAGTCTGGCCAGCTGCTGAGGGCGTTATGACCTCTGACCTTTGAGGATGTAGTCTCCCTTCTTGGCAGCTCTGTCTCTGAGGTCCCTGGGTCAACACCCATGAATGCTCCACCTGAACTGGTCATGGAAGTCCACTCCTGTAATCCCAGCACTGGGGAGGCAGAGGCAGGAGGATCTCTGTGAGTTCAAGGCCAGCCTGGGCTACAGAATGAGTTCCAGGATAGGCTCAAAAGCTACACAGAGGGCTGGAGAGGTGGCTCAGCAGTTAAGAGCACTGGCTGCTCTTCCAGAGGACCAGAGTTAATTCCCAGCACCCACATGGCAGCTTACACCTGTCTGTAACCCCAGTTCCAGAGGATCCAACACCCTCACACAGACATACATGCAGACAAAACACCAATGCTTGTAAAATAAAAAATAAAATAAAAAAGCTACACAGAGAAATCCTGTCTCAAAAAAAAAAAAAGAGTTCAAGATCATCCTCAGCCACACAGTCAGTTTGAGGCCAGCCTGGGCTAATATGAGACTCTGTCTCAAAAAGGTGAGGGGTGGGTAAATGGCTAAAAAGTGTTTCCTGCACAAGCCTGGCAACCTGAATTCAAATCCTGGGAACTCTGCAGAAACTGGACACTAGAGTACATGTCTGTACCTCCAGCAATCTTGAGATGAGATGGGAAGCAGGGACAGAAGAATCCTCCAGAAGCTAGCAGACCAGTTGTCCTGGAGTACGAAGCTACACTGGGTAGTCTTTATTGTCAACTTGGAGTCACTTGGGAAGAGGAAACTTCAACTGAAGAATTTCCCAGATCAGATTGGCCTGTGGCCATTTCTGTGAGAGAACGTCTTGACTTATGACTGATGGGGAAGGGTCCAGCTCACTGTGGGTGGCACCATCCCCAGGCAGGGGGGTCTGGATTGTAGAAGAAAGCTAACTGGGGGATAAACCAGATAACCAGCCAGTGAGCAGTACTTTGTGAATTCTACTTCAATTCCTATTCGAGTTCACTGACTTCTCTCAGTGATGGGCTGTGACCTGAAAGGTATTAACTGAAAATGACCCATTTCCACCTTTTTATCAGAGCCACAGGAAGCACACTAGAACAGCAGCAAAGAGAGACCCTGCCTCCACAGCAAAGGTGGAGGGCTGGCAGAGGCCCAGCACACCATCTCAAGCCCAGAACTCTCATGGTAGAAGAAAATTCCCAAAAGTTGTTCTCTGACCTGGAAAGATGTCATTGAACATATACACCTGAACTCACACATAACACACACACACACACACACACATACACGCATGCACACACACACACACACACACACGCATGCACACACACGTACACACTCACGCACACACACACTTGCCCTCGCACACACACGTTACTAAAATTTTAAAAAATTAAAAAGGTCACCACTGCATCATTCATTCACTCAGCTCCTTCACTGATTCCTTTGCTGAGAACTCACTATGCTGAGTACTGTCCTCTGAGATCGTCCAGGTGTCCCTAAATCCTGGTGACCCCAGAGAGATGGAGTCTGGGGCAGGGAAAGAGGGGGATCTACATGGTACAGTGCATTTCCAGTCCCTCTGATCAGTCATGCTTCTTAATTCAATAAGGTGAGAAGGATCATAATTTGATCATATTTGTTTTGCACCAGTGCAAAAACAGAAAATGAAGGCTGCACAGCCGCGCCGATTTACTTCATCCGACCTTGATTAAAAGAAAATTAATTGTCGCATCTCTCAGGATATCACAGGCAGCAGCCAATGGCTCTCCAGGACACCACAAAGAGAGGGAAAGGAGGCATCACCCTTTTCTCTAGCCACTTGCAGTCGGGGACCAGGGAGCTAGGATTGGGGGCTCACTGCAGATTGATGACCCAGCAGCAGTTAGGAAAGGGCCTGGACACTTGAGATCACCTTCCATCTCTCACTAGCTCTGGACTGCATCCCACCCTCACCTGCTGCCCAGAGAGGACCCTGAGCATTGGTACTCCATCCCAGAGCCCTCCAATGAAGCTCCCCCAAACCCTTGGGGCTCCCTCTTCCTCAAGACTGGCAGGTGTCCCACAGAGGAACCTCAAGAAGATGACTCTCAAAGAATCAGGACCCCTTCCAGCTGCGTCCCCACGCTGTCAACCCAGCCCGGCTCTTGAGAGAAATAGGGAAGGAGGGAGCTTGGCGCTGCCCGGGGTGAGCCGGGGCGGGGTGTCACTGGGGAGAGAGCTCATGAAAAGTTAATGCCCCCTTGCAGGTTGTTGATTTTTGTTTGTTTTTCTCTTTTTGCCAGAAGAGAAGCCTCTTTCATTAGCCCAGACTGTCATTACCCGGCATTAAATTTTCATAGAGCGGGGCGGGAGGCCGGGCAAGGGGAGGCAGGCAGGGGGGCAGCCGGGGCCCTGGGCGGGCCTGTGGGGCTGAGCCCAGCTCCCCGGGGCCCCTGCCTGCACACTGCTTGTCTGAATGTAATATCTGCTTTCCTCCATCACTCAGTGTGGCTTTTGATCTTCCAAATGCTCTTTGGGGTGCCTTCTTCTGTTACCCCCATTTTACAGTCAAGAAATTGAGGCTGAGTGACAGTCCGTGGCTGCACCCCTGCCCCTACCAGGGCTGAGACAGTGAGTGAAGGAGGGGACAAAGTCCCCCCCCACCCCCATTCAGGTAAACAGTTCCAAACAAGCAGGCAGAGATTCAGAGTACAGTTGGGGTACTTAACCCTGGGAGAGTAGCAGGAACCTGGAACCCCCCAGCCCCGCCCCAGGAGGCTGGTAGGCAGCTCCTCTCAGCCAAGCTATGGTCCACACGCTTGCAGGCCAGAGACCGCCAGGCAGGTGTCAAGGCCGTCACAATGGTGCACCTGGTGTGGGCACCAGGCCTGCCCATTCAGCAGGGAACAATCACAGCTAGGCTGCCGCTGGCACAGAGGCCTCCAGGGGCTGTGGACTGATGGGCAGAGAGCAGATGGGCCTCCGGTGTCAGGTTTCCAGCCTAGGGTGGGGAAGCAGGATTTCTGGAGGGGCAGGGGGAACAGGCAGGCTCCTCCCAGGCCCGTGGCCCCTCCCCTCCCCGCCTCTGGTCCCTGAGCAGGTGGGCAGACTGACTGCTTACCACCCCCTAAAGCAGGCCAGAGGGGACACAAGGCCTGGCTGGGCCTGGGCTTGGTTGGGGGAGGTGCCTGTGGGCTTCTCAGCTGGGGAATCGTAAGAGGGCTGGACTCTAGCCACCCCGCATTCCAGCTACTCACAGATCTTTTTCTGTCAATGCCCGCATGCTCCGCTGTAGTAGTGGGGCAGGTAGGTCAAAGGAGCTGAGAAAAGAGGTCAGTCCTCCAAGAGACTGAAGATGCCAGGCAGAGGGGCCCACAGGTGGGTGGTACCGAGCCCTGCCTTGCGGGTGGCTGTCAAGACTAGAATAAAGGCAGGTGCACACTGAGCATAGGGTGTGGACACTGCCTACATGCCATGCACGTGGGCTTCCAGAAGCCTCTAGAAATACCACTTACACATGCGATTACAGTGGCCGGGGAAGCCATGTCTGCCGCTCCTGCCCCCACGTCCAGGGAGCCAAATACAGTGTGCCCCATAATCTGTGCCTTCCAGGGGGCTGCTGGGTGTCTCGTTTCTTCAACGTGACCATAGTTTATCCTTCGTCCAACACTCCACAGAAAGCCAGACGCAGACACTGGGGAAGGAACATGCCCCTCCCCCACCAGTGTGTGCTCAGCCCAGCTCTATCCTAGTAACACTGAACTTGGCCTCAAGGCAAGGGATCTGTGGGGACAGAAATGGAGACCTGGGGAAGGATGGGGAGAGAATCCCAGCCTCTTGTGTTAAAGAGGGGAAACTGAGGCCCGGAGAAGGCTGTGCCATCCCTGACCAAAGTGTTTGCTTCTGTGCCGTGGGGCTGGGGTGGAGATGAGTATAGCGTGCCAATTACTGCCCCGTTAGAGGCAGGGGTGGTGGTGAAGTCTTTGTGTCCATGCCCCCTACCACCAAGGCCTAAGAGGGCAGTCAGAGAGATCATGTGGGAAGTCTGTATGGAAACTAACGCCCAGCCCCACCACTCCCAGCCAGAGCCCTGATGGAGAGCAGTGCTCAGGTGTGAGGGAGCCCAGAGTAGGCACGGAGGCCTAGGGTAGCATGCCTGGAGAAGAGGACTCTGGGGTCCAAGAGATACTGGAAAGGGGGGCGGCTCACTTACATGACACTGTCATAATTTCATTTTGGGGTGGTGAGAGATCATGCAGCCTTGGACACATGGGTCAATCCCCCTCCCCCCATGAGATCTGGGTTCAAACTCAAGCTCTGCCTCTTCCTAGAGCACAACCCCAGGCATTTGGATGACTGCCCCATGCCTGAGTTCAGTCATCTATAAATAGGAAGAATAACGGCCAGAGAGGCCTGACTTCATGAAGTTGGTAGGAGGACTTGGTAAGACTATACAGAAGGGTTCTCCACCTGGCCTGGGCATAGGGTCCAAGGTCATTGTGTGAGCAAATACAGTTATTAGTGTGTGGTGAACCTCACATTGGGTATCTCACCTGCAGGAAGGGTCACAGGAGACAGTCGGGGCTCAAAGAGTTTATACAGATAATGTAGAGGAGGCAAGATTTGAACTCAGGTCCACCTCATTCCTGAACTCTTTGAAACCTCTGCTACACAATGGAGGAAAAGACAGCAATAGCATAACCAGGCCGTTCTCAGGCCCCTCCAGCGTCCTACGGCTCCAAGAACCTCCCTGTTGGTGGCTGGCAGTCTGATGGTGGCCAGCTTGCCCTGTTGTGGGTGTGACCAGACGGCAGATAAGGGAGGGGTAAGGGAATTCCTGCTCCCAGCTTGACTGGGTCCCCGCCCTTACTTCCCCAGCACAGCGTGGCAATGTTCATTCTAGGAACAAAGGCAAGCCGGGCACATCCCTGCTCCCTGGCGATGTTGATTATCTAACTCACTACCCCTCAATTACTGCTTCCTGAGGGAGGCATTATCCCAGAGTACCTCCTGCCTAGCCTAGAGGCTGGCACGGCTGCTTGTGGGACCCCCCTCCGCCAGGAAAGCCCGCAGTGAACTAGGCCAGGATCTGACCACAGTCCCCTGGGGCAGCCTTCAGAAAGAGGGCTTTCTCGGGACACTAAGCCTGACCTCCTGCCTCTCCTAGGGACCTGGATGAGACACAAGTACACAGGCTCTTCCTTAGTCGGGGATAAGTGTGCACAGGCATGTTTTGTGTGGGGGTGTACAAAGTGATATGTGTAAGGGTGAAAATGTATATGAATGAATGTGCAAATAGGAGGGTATGGATGCATATATGTGTGTAAGAATGTGTGCACCATGCTGAATGTGTACAATAAGTCTCCAAGCACATGCAAAGGTTGGGAATGCAAACAGTTGTGTAAATGACTGTGCAGGTAATGGATAGGTGTGTGATCATTCCTGTATGAATGAGTGTGTGTCAGACTGAACATGAGTGTGAGAGACTGTGAGTGTATACAAAGCTAGCTGAGGCTGGGCCAGGTGAAGAAGGACTCCCTCACTCCCAAGCACGAAAGCCTGCAGGGACCGGTAGTTCATTGAGGGCTTGGGGATGGGAAATGACCTGGCAGTGCAGGACGCAAAGCTCCCCTCCTTCCTGTCAAAGGGAAGAAGAGATCACCAGGGCAGGTGGTCCCTGCTGGTTGCAGATGCAAAAAGACTCAGTGCTGATTTGCATCTTTCATTTGCATACATTTCCATAGGGCCTACTGATTGGTTACTTGAAAGCCTCCCAAGATTAGTTATTTCAAAGCCTCCCAAACCCTGTCTGTTTGCAATGGCTTTGCCTGGAAAAAATAAAAAAATAAGAAGTTCATGATTGGGCTCTGCCTTAACTGAAGGCTGAGGCTAGCTCCCAAGGGCTGAATCTAAGCCACTGGGAAGAAGGCCCTTCAGTATTGCCCCCTGGTACAGAACAAATAAATTCCATGGTCTCTCACCTGACCTCAAGAAGGTGCTGGTTGTCTTCTGCCATTTATGAACATGGTGTGAGGAGAAGACAGATCAGATGCCAGCTGCCCACGCTTCTCACATGTCCAGGCTATGGGTACCCAGCACTTCTGTGAAGCAGCCAGGACCCCTAGGCCAGTGGCCCACCCTGAAGGTGGTTAAGGAAACTGAGGAGCTGCAAGTCTGCCCACTGTTGCCTGCTCTCTCTCCCAACCATCTCTGCACCCAGCTGTCACCACTGACAAGGTTCCAGAGG
Source organism: Peromyscus aztecus (assembly GCA_902168405.1). NCBI lineage: Eukaryota > Metazoa > Chordata > Mammalia > Rodentia > Cricetidae > Peromyscus > Peromyscus aztecus. The sequence goes on from CABHPQ010175377.1 coordinate 38,991, forward strand.
CTTGATCCCCCCTCCTCACCTCAGATCTAGACACTGGCTATACATCTTGGGATATACAGACCTTTGTCAGGTCTTTGAGTCCCCAGCCACCTAAAGGAAAGGCCTCAAGGTCCCACAGAGGAAAAAGCCTGAGGTTCCCAGCAGAAAGGTTTGGGGGCGTGGGGGGGCACACGTGTGTGTGTGTGTGTGTGTGTGTGTGTGTGTGTGTGCGTGCGCGCGCGCGCGCATGCCTGTGCACAACAGTCTGAGATACATTCATTTTGTGAAATGCACGCCAGTCTCTGGGACACAAGGAAAAAGACACTTTTAGCATAGAACAACATGGATCGACAGGTCTGTGCCCAGGTGTGCATCGGTGTGTCATAAGCACATTCACAAGGCTGAAGGAAAGCCATTTTTAAGGTGAAACTCCTAAATCTCCACTTTGCATTTGCCTGGCCTTTAATGACTCATTTTCTCCCATAGTGAGAAGTGACCACAGTCAGGCAATAACAAGATCTTTGAATTTTGCTTTGCCAGAAAAAACACGTACACAGATGAATTATGTGTTTGTATGTCTGTGTGACATTGTTATAAATGCATATATACACACATACTCAGGCTCAGGGACTGCAAACCTGTCTGCACTAACACCCAAGGTTGCTGTGATCATATTGAGGCACAAGTGTGTCTACATGTACTGCGTGCCAGGTGATTATGTGTGGCTGATGTTTGAATTGTGAGCAGCATGCAAAACTAAGCCCAACACTGCCCTGAGAGAGCACTTGGCATGTCAGCACTATCAGGCCATGGATCTGAGTGAGCACATGAGGCGTGTGTGACCGTGTGCAGTAGGTATGTGGACAGCCTAGAGTGTGTTTGCATATCAGAAGTTGGGGGGGGGATGTTTAGTAATTAAATCCCTTTTCATGCTTTGCACCTGTCTCCTTCTGAAAGCCGAGAGAACAGACGTCAAACGGGACAAGGGCTGGATTGAATACAGCCAATTCTGAAATATTTATTAGCTTGTGACTCCACTCAATGGAGGAGAAGGAAAGCCAGCTAATCCACCCAGCAGCGCTCACAGCAGGGACATTTCTCAGCAGGCACTTCTTAGATTTCAATGACTGCTCACTCTGTCCAAAAAATGGGAGAATTTTCATCTGGGCCCACGTGGGGTTCCCCAGAATGATGGCGCAGAGAACAAACCTGAGCACATCTGTCCCCCATCCCCTACTCCTGGGGCCACACATGTCTCTCCTCCTTAGACAAAGACTGAAGGGTGAGTGAGCAGTTATAGGGGCCTGTATCAACTCTTGTCCTGTGTTCCGGGCACCAGACACAACTCTTTCTGTGTATTCTGGCCCCAAGGCTCACACAAAGCTGAGGAAGAACTGAGTTCAATCCCCCAGAACCCACAAGATGGAAAGAAGAATTGGCAAGCTGTCCTCTGACCTCCACACGCGTGCATGCACATAGATCTACACCCAAAATGAATAAAATGTAGTTATATATCTTTTAAAGTGAGGAGGTAGATGCTATGTGTTATCCCACTTAATAGATTAGGGAACTGGCTTTTCAGAACACAGTGGTTCTCAACCTTCTTAATGCTGCGACCTTTTAATACAGTTCCTCATGTTGTGGTGACCCCCAACCATAAATTATTTTTGTTGCTACTTCATAACTAATTTTGCTACAATTACGAGTTGTAATGTAAATATCCGCTCTTTCTGATGGTCTTAGGTGACCCTGTGAAAGGGTTGTTCAACCACCGAAGGGGCCACGACCCATAGATTGAGAACCGCTGATTTAATAAAACAGGAAACTGAGAACAACCAGGTAGGTCATTTGGTTCAAAGTCAAAAGCCTCAGGCTGTCAAGTGCTTGGTGGTGGAAACAGAATTTCACTGGGTCCAAAATGTGCATCTCTCACATCCAAATTCTCAACTACTGCTCCCTAAGCAGGCTTTGGAAGACCACCTACATGGAGCTTTCAGACATTTGGCTACAGTGTGTCCAAATGTCCGTTTCTTCTCTTTGGAGTTCGTTTAAGCTTCCTATCTTCAACACAACAGGGGTGAAGGGGCCACTTTCCTCCTGCCTTTGAGTTTCTTTCTTTCTTTTTTTTTTTTTTTTTCTTTTTTCCTTTTTAAATTTGGGAGGGCATTCTGAGTTTATGTTTGGGCATTCTTGTACATGTATACGCATGCTCATGGAAGACTGAGGTCAGTCTTGGGTATTATTCCTCAGTCACCATCCCATTTTGCTTTTCTGAGGCTGGTCTCTCACTGGAACCTGGGCCTCACCAATTAGACTAGACTTGCTGGCCAATGAGCTCCAGGGATCAACCTGTCTCTGCCTCCCCCACGCTGGATAACCGGCTGTTTTTGTTTTTGGTTGGTTGGTTTCAGTTTGGTTTTTTGTTTCTGTGGTTGTTTTTGAGACAGGGTCTTATTATCTCTGACTGTCCTTGAACTCCCAGAGATCTGCCTGCCTCTGCCTCCCCAGGGCTGGGACCAAAGGTGTGCCACTAGGCCTGGCTACATGTAGGTGCTGGGGATTGAACTCGGGTCCTCACGCTTGCACAGCAAGAACTTCACTAAGATATCTTCCCCCAGGTGCTGCTCCTGCTGCTTCCTCCTCCTCCTCCTCCTCCTCCTCCTTTTTCTCCTTCTCTTCCTCCTCCTTTTCCTCCTCCTCCTCTTCCTCCCCTCCTCCTCCTGGTGTTTTTCAAGCAGAATGTCCTGTTAGCCAGGCTGGCCTCCAAACTTACTATTATGTTTTCTACCCCACCTTTCCATCTAGAATTCCAATTATGCATGTGGGAGACCCCTGAAGCGGTCCTGTGGGTTGCTGGAACCCTGGTACATTTTATGGGCTATTGCTGTTGTTGTTGTTGTCGTTGTTGCTGTTATTTTGGGGAAGGTGGTACCTTTGCCTGTGTGTGCTCATATGGAGGTCAGGGAAGGACTTGGTGTATCTTCCCATCGCTCTCTGCCTTGATGCCTTGAGACAGCCAGTGCCTCTCACCAAACCAGAGCTTGTTGAGGTTTATGACAAGCCTGGCTGGCCAGTGAACTCCTGGGATCCCCCTATTTCCACCTCCGACATTGGATTACAGACATGCACAGCCAAGCCTGGCTTCTTAGAAAGATTTCTTTTTATTGTATTATTTTTTAATTTTGTGTGTGTGTGTCTGTGTGTGTCTATGTCTGTGTCTGTGTGTCCGTGTCTGTGTGTATGTATGTGTCCGTGTGTGTGTGTGTGTGTGTGTGTGTGTGTCTCAGTTTGTGTGTATGTATGTGTGTGTGTCTCTGTGTGTATATCTGTGTGTCTGTGTCTGTGTTGTATCTCTGTATGTGTGTGTGTGTGTGTGTGTGTGTGTGTGTGTGTGTGAGAGAGAGAGAGAGAGAGAGAGAGAGAGAGAGAGAGAGAGAGACTCTGTGTCTGTACATAAGAAGTCCAGAAGAGTTGTGAGCCATTCAGCATGACTGCTGGAAGTCACATCTCAGTAAACGCTCTGACAGCTGACCCATCTCCAGTCCCAGGGTTCTGGAGATTCAAACCCAGGTCTTCGTGCTTCCAAGAGTGGGTGCTCTTACCTCCTGAGTCATGGCTCCAGCCCTTTGTCTTTCAGCATGTTTTAGTTTCTTATAGTCACTGTGGTTTTAAGGTTTCTGATATTTCCTTCTGTGCTGTTAACCAGTTGCTAATCCATCCAGTATGCATGTCATTCCAAATGTTGACTCCATACATCCCCTGAAATCTTAATTGGTTCTTTTTTATTTCAGTGCTGGAGAGGGAAGCCAGATTGTACACATGCTAGACACATTCTCCACCTCAGAGCAGCAGATCCAGGCCCTGTTGTTATTGTTTTAAATTAATGAATCGAAATGTGTATTGTATGGGTGTAGATGTTTGTGCACACACACGTGGAAACCAGAGGTCAACATCACATGTCTTTCTCAATCACTCTCCACCTTATTTTTTTGAGACAGATTTTTTTATGAACCTGGAGCTCAGATTCAGTCAGAGAACTAAGTAGTATCAAGGGCCCTGCTGTCTCCACCTCCCCAGCACTAGGGTTAAAAGGTCACACCACCACAACTGTCCTTTTACGTGGTGCCGAGGGACCACACTTAGATTCTCATGCTTGGGCAACAAACATTTTATTTAGGGAGCTACTCTCTCTAGCCCTAGTCTTGGTATTTAACACACACACATAATTGTGTGGCGGGGTAGAGGTCACGTGTGCATGCAGGTTTGTATGCATATGCGGATTTGTATGCATACGTAGGTATGTGGAGTCCAAAGGCTGATGTTGGGTGTCTTACCATTTCTATCTCTTTCGCCCTGTCATTGACTTCCTCCATCCTCCTGAATATGAAGGGCGCGATGCTGGTGTCCTTGTCTGCTAACGCTACCATTTGTGACATTTCTGGGTCTTTCTCTATTGATTGGTTTTCCTCCTAGATATGGGTCATGTTTTCCTCCTTTGATTGCCTGGTAACTTTTATTGGATTTAGGACATTTCTTTAAAAATAAACTTTTCATTTTGGGACAATTTTAATTTACAGAAATGTTTCAAAAATAGTACAGATAATTCCCACACACCCAATCCAGTGTTCCCCACGGCTCCTATCACATGTCACCACACAACATTTGTCAAACCCCCAGAAACTGACACTGACATGTCATTGCAGAATTGGGAGACTAACTAGTTTTTCCATTCATTTCCTCTTCCTCTCCCCAGATCTAATGTGGAGCATCACATTGCGTTTAGCTGTAACGGCTGCCCAGTGTCCCCTGGTCTATGACAGTGTCTCAGACTCTTCTCATTGTTCATGACTGCGCTGGTTTCTATTGTCAACACAAGCTAGAGTCCCCTGGGAAGAGAAAATCTCAATGGAGGAATTGCCAAGGTCACATTGACCTGTGGTTGTGTTTGTGTGGCATTGTCTTGATTGTTAACTGTTGCAGGAGAGTCCAGCCCACTGTGGGTGGCACCATCCCTAGGCAGATGGTTTCAGGTTGTATAAGAAAGCTAGCTCGGCAGGGTGTTGGGTGCACACCCTTAATCCCAGCACCAGGGAGGCTAAAGCAGATGGAGCTCTATGAATTCGAGACCAGCTTGGTCTATATAGAAAGTTCAAGGTCAGCCAGAGATACACAGAGAAACCCTATATCAAAGAGAAAAAAAAAAGAAAAGCTAAGCATGGTCCAGAGAACAAGCCAGCAAACAGTGTGCCTTCAGGTTCCTGCCTGGAGTTTTTGCCCTGACTTCCCTCAATGACAGATTCCGACTTGGAAGTGTAAACCAAATAAACCCTCCTCCCCAAGTTGCTTTTGGCTCGTGTGTTTTATCAGAAAGGAAACTAGACCCATGACCTTGACATTCTTGAGGAGTCTTAGCCAGACATCGTAGAGAATGTTCCCGGTCTGGGTTTGGCTGCTTCTGTCTCATGATCAGATTGGATCACAAAGGTGAATGTCCTTCCTCACTGCATCATGCACTGTCTCGGTGACATCAGCAGTGACGCGGGCCCAAGGCTCGGTCCTGTGTTGCTGCTGTGTTTCTCCATCAGCAATAGCAGAGTCGCTGTTTCCCTCCTCTTTGGAAGTAGGTCACAGAGTGCAGCTCACACTCGGGGTTGCAGACCCTCCACCTCTTCTGGGGTGTCTCTACATGTATTGCTGAAAATTGTTTTGGAAGAAAAATTCACCTCTTTTCCTCTATCCCACTGTGTCATCTACGGGTTTGTGCTTGTTTATTTTTGCACTTTGCATTAGGGTCCCGTCTCAGGATCTAACCCGGCGCACCACACTGAGCCTGGCACAGTGGCACATGCCTTGAATCCTAGCACTCGGGGTGGAGGTGCAGAATCAGGAGTTCAAGGTCAGCCTAGGCTGTATAGCTTGTTGGAGGCTAGCCTGGACTATGTAAGACCTGTCTTGTTTTCACAGCTCCTCTGTATCCTCTGGTGTGATCATTTCTGGGTTTCTTATTTTTCATGACTTTGAAAATGTTAAGGAGTCATGGACAACTTTCATTGGATTTAGGGTATTTTGAAAAATAACCTCTTTATTTTGGAATGATTTTTAAATAAGACACCACTTTTCCATCCAAACTGTTCCAGCTTGGGTCAGGGAGTGCTCTGGCAGGGTGATTATCCATTGGGTGAGTCCTGTCCTGTCAGGTGTGCTGCCCGGTCTCGTGTGCTCTCTGCTCAGGACCTAGAACTTGTCATTTCTCTATTTTTCAGGCAATGGAATATGAAACTGATAAGATATGGCAAGGGATGGTTGTGGCAACCAGGGTGTCTGCTACACAGCCCTACAATAGATGCTACAACCTACATGTACAGCACGTCTGTGATGCTTCCTGTACTCATCCATCCAAACCTGGGTTTATACTGTTACATCCGACCTAAAGCTCCTTCTGTCCTTCCCTCTGCATCAGTGACCTCCAACCACAAGAAATCTAGCCTCACCAGGAACTATCGATTCACTTACTTGTTCAACCAACAATTATTTTTGAGATAGGGTCTTATGTGGTCCATGCTGGCCTCGAAATCATTATATAGTCAGGAACGTCTTTGAACTCCTGATCCTCTGCCTCCACCTTCCAAGTGCTAGGATTCCGGGCATGTGTTCATCACCATGTTTGGTTTATGTAGTGCTGGGAACGGAACCCAGGGTCTCGTGTGTGCGATGCATTCTATCCAGCTACATGCCCAGCCCCTCAGTCAGAATTTAAAACTGCACTGTTGGATGCTGGATTTGGTTGCAGTCTTCTGAATATTTCTGATTTTGTTTCCAGGTGTGGCTGTGCCATTTGCGACAGATTCGCTCTTGACAAGACTTGTGTTGAAACTCTGCTGGCGTTAGTTCAGAGTGGCCTCAGTCTGGGAATCATCCAGGCAGTGCCCTAGAGAGCTTTGTCCCATGCCCCCAGGTAGTAGGGGTCCTTTCCTGTCTAGCTATATGAGGGAAAAGCCTGTAGTCCAGCATCTGAAGGACTTCGCTTCATAGTAATCCCAGCACTGGGGAGATGAAGATGGGTGGATCCCTGGGGCCTGCTGGCCAGCCTCGCCTACCTGGTGAGCTCCAGGTCAATGAGAGAGCCTATCTTGAAAGACACAGGCAGAGGAAGACTGAGAATTGACACCCAAGGTTGTCCTCTGGCCTCTAGGTATGAAAGCACACACACGCACACACACACACACACACATGCACATGCACATACACACACATATATATACATACAGACACATAGACACACACATAGACACATACACACACATGCAATACACACATACACACACACTGTAGCGGCTCATACACATACAGACACAGATACATATATACACATATATACACAGACACACATACATGCACACATATACACACACACAGAGAGAGACACACGTACACACAAAACTAAAGAAGATGCAAGAATGAACTACTTCATGTTACCGTTAGTGACAGGCTTCTTTACTGCTTCTCCTGAACCTGCCACCTGCCAGAGGAAGGTCCTTGAGAACAGGGGTTTCCTGTCCTAAGCCCTGAAAACCACTTGACACAAAGAGGGTGACTAGCAAGGGATAGATAGGTAGGTAGATAGATAGATAGATAGATAGATAGATAGATAGATAGATAGATGAGAGATGATAGATAGATAGATAGATAGATAGATAGATAGATAGATAGATAGATGGATTGATAGATAGATATAGATAGATGATAGATACATAAATACACACACACATACATACATACGCACACAAATATATGTTATATTACATTATACATATGTGTGTGTGAGTGTGTGTGTGTGTGTATACTACATGGTACTTGGCTGACCATGTAAGTTCCTGAGTGACGGTGACTTTGGTAGAGCTTGGTTTAGATCCCCACCATTACCTCCCGCCTTTGGGTCTAAGTTCCACGTTGGTTGACAGAGGGTGTCCTTTGGCCCTTATTGTGTGCTGTTTGGTGGACAATGCTGGTCCCAGTGGCCAGCCCGAGTGGGCCAAGGCTGGAAGGCAGCAGGGACACTTCAGAGCTCTGAGCTCAGTGGAGCACGCAGCCAGAATGTAGCATGGCCGTTACTATTATTTTTGTCCTGTTGCCCTCAAGATTGTTCTGAGCCTCAGACACTCAGAGGTATGAGAGTACTCTGCTCCTTGTGGGTCTCCAGCAAAGGTGATAGGGTGTGTGTGTGTGTGTGTATGCACGTGTGCACGTGTGTGTGTGCATGCACGTGTGCATGTGTACACGTGTGTGTGTGTGTGTGCACGCGCGCGCACTCAAGCACGTCATGGCACATGTGTTAGAGGTCGGATGATGGCTTGCTAGACCCAGTTCTCTTCTTCCACCATGTTTGTCCATCCTCTTTCTACCCATATATTGAATTCAATCATCAGGCTTGGTGGCAAGCACCTCTACTGACTGAGTCCTCTTGCTGGCCCCCAACCTTGGTTATTTTTGAGACAAGTTCTCCCACTGGCCTAGGGATCCGTATTACACTAGAAATGCTGGTCTGCAAGACCCAGGAATCCTCCTGTCTCTGTCTCCCCACCACACCAGGCTCCGGGAATTGAACTCAGGTCCTCACGCTGCACAGCAAGCATTTTACTGAGGGAGCTACTCCCCTGCCTCTGCGGACCCTATTTTAATGGTATCACTAATAATGCTGCATGTTTGTATTGATTCCGAGGACACACACACACACACACCCCACATTCTACCACTGAACTACATTCTTAACCTGGATTTGTATTTTTATCCCCTTTCTTCTTAAGGGTAGAAAGAGAATGGCCAAACTGATCAACATCTCTCCAGAGGTGGAAAAGCGTGGAAGACTCTAATCTAACCACGCAGCTGTAGAGGTGCAGTTTTTCATTCCAGAGTGCCTACAGTCCCTGAAGGGCCCACTGAGACTCCCAGGCTACTGGCCAAAATGTAGCCCACACCTCCAGTCTTGCTGCGTCAAATTCAAGAGAGAACCCTGTTGCATGTTTGTGCTCTGACAAATAAAGCTTGCCTGGAGGTCAGAGGGCGGAGCTAGCCACTAGTTAACCATAGAGGCCAGGCTGTGGTGGCACACACCTTTAATCCCAGCATGTGGGAGAAGGAAGCAGGAAGAGGCCATCTTCCTGCTTCCTTCTCCCTAGGCTCCCGTTCAAGGCCACCCTAGGCTACAGGAGATTGAGCCAGTCTAAAAGAGAAACAGAGCTGGGCAGTGGTGGTGTGTGCCCTTAATCCCAGCACTAGGGAGGTGGAGACAGGTGTTGCTTAAGGTTTTTCCTGCCTGGCCCACAGTCAGGACAAATCTCTCTCACCTGCCAGTCCCACAGCCGCTCAGACCCAACAAAGTAAACACAGAGACGTATATTGCTTACAAACTGTATGGCCATGGCAGGCTTCTTGCTAACTGTCCTTATAGCTTAAATTAATCCATTTCTATAAATCTATACCTTGCCACATGGCTCGTGGCTTACCGGTATCTTTACAAGCTGCTTGTCCTGGCGGTGGCTGGCAGACAGTGACTCCCTCTGCCTTCCTGTTCTTTTAATTCTCTCTGTTAGTCCCGCCTATACTTCCTGCCTAGCCACAGGCCAATCAGTGTTTTATTAGCAACACATTTGCCATACAGAACATCCCACAGCAGACAGGAATATATGGCCGGTGGAGACAGGAATATATGACTGGTGGAGACAGGATCTCAGGCCCCCATTCGGTCTGAGGATATGTAGAGATAAGAAGTTTCTAGTGGCTGCTGCTCTGCTTCTCTGATCTTTCAGCTTTCACCCTCAATATCTGGCTCCAGATTTTTATTGTAAAAACTAATTAGGATCACACTTCAGGCCCCAGCCCACAAGGAAGAGACAAGCCAAGTGTGAGTGTGGCCAGTGTCATCTGTTGCTATTGAATTCGGGATCCAGATGCCGGCCACCTCTTGGGACAGACAGTTGAAGCTTTACAAGGGTCTGTATCAGGTTTGGAGAGATGCCTCAGTGGTTAAGAGCACTGGTTGCTCTTCCAGAGGACTCAGGTTCAATTCCCAGCACCCACTTGGCAGTTCACAACCGTCTGTAGTTCTAGTTCCAAAGGATCTGATGCCCTCTTCCATCCTCTGTGGGCACTGTACACACTGTACACAAACATACATGAAGGCAAAATACTCATATGCCAAAATAAAACTTGTTTAATGTTTTAAAAGACGGAGGGCTTTATCCACAGTAGCCACAAGGCTGCTACCTTTCCAAAGTCAAATCCCCCGCTCTCGCCACCCTAAACTGGCGACGGAGCCAGATCCACCCCTTTCTGTCTTCTTTCTCCTCTGGGACTCAGCCTATGCCCACCAGAGAGCGCCAGCCTATGCCCTGGAGAGCCTCAGGGGCGGCAAAAGGGCCCTGAATCAGCCAGTAACCCAAATAAATCAACACATCTGGCATTTTCTGGGCACATGCTATGACACAGGCTCTGCTAAGTACCTGGATCTAGAGGTCAAAGGAGGTTCCTGACCACGGCAAGCTCAGGATCTGTCTCTCTGTGGCAAGACAGACAACAGCAAGTGCCGGAACACTGAGGTTGCCAAGGCACCCAGAGAAGAGGGGTGGCCATCCAGGGCTGCTGGACGACCTGCACCCAGAGAAGAGGGATGGCCACCCGGGGCTGCTGGAGGACCTGCACCATTCCAGAGCCAGCTGTGATCAAAACACTTGGGAGGCAGAAGGATCATGGGTTTGAAGCCAGCCTGAGCTACTTGGAGCATCTGGAAGAGAGGTGAGAGTGAGGGAAGGGTGTTCATGGAGGGCTGAAGGAAAGAAGGGGAAGGAAGTAGTGTGGCTCTGTTATTATCTCAAAATGTGTTTTAGGGAGCGGAGAGAGGGCTCAGAGGTTAAGAGCACTGGCTGCTCTTGCAGAGGACCCAGATTCAAGTCCCAGCACCCACATAATGGATCACAACCACCCATAGTTCCAGTTCCAGAGGATCTGATGCCTCCTTCTGGCCTCTGCTGGCACCAAGCACATACATGGTGCACATACATACATACATACATGCAGCTGGCAAAAAGATGCAGACACACAAAAATAATAAAAATTCTAAAATATTATTTAAAAAAGAGAGAAGGGAGGGGACAGATCTCCTTAAACGAGGTTAGAAATTTTTAGGTCCTTGTAATGGTGGATGGGAGTTCTCAGTTCCCAGGTGCATCTGCTACTGTCAGACCCCAGGCTACTTCCAAGACTTCACATTGCCATGGCTCATGTCTGCTGGGAGAGTATGGGCCCCATACTAACCCCTACAGGTCACCCTAGCACCCAGGCTGGGTGCTGGACAAATGACAACCCCCCACGTTTCCAGAACCAGAGCCCTAACCGGCCCGATTTACTCATACCCAGTCCTTCCAGCTCAAGGTCTTTTGCTTCCGTCCTCATCTTGATCCTCACATAGGGCATTAAGAACTGAACCATGACCTTGACAGTCCATTGCAGACATGATCAGGCTCCTCCACCTCCCTGCCTAGAGCCACTGAGATTGATTTGATCTCCATTATGGCAGCCACAGTCAAGATCGTCCCCACACCCTTGGCCACCATGAACAGATGAACGGATTCATTGCTGGCTTCACTCACAGGTAGCAAAGTAACCACCATGACCATTGCTGTCATTGCCATCACTGTTACCATCACCACCACCACAACTGCTACCACAAGTTTCCCCTCCATCATCACAGACACTGCCATCGCCATGATCTCCACCTCCATCATCACAGACACCACTATTCACCATCACCACCACCACAACTGCCACCACCATTACTATCCTCACCACCGCCACCACCAAAAAATCATGATCTGCGTCGTAATCACCACCGTCACTATTACCACTACCATGATCTCAAGCATCACAACAATCACAAGCCTCACCACATCAATAGGCTTAATTCACAAGTGTTATCACAAACCCAACACCATCATTACATCTACCACAGCGTCACCACCACAGCCACCATCCCATCACCACCACAGCCACCATCACAGCCACCACCACAGCCACCACCATCACCATCATAGCCGCATCCCATCACCACCACAGCCACCACCATCACCATCGTCACTATTCTTATCAACATCCACATCACCACATGCCATGGCCATCTTCAATTCTATCATCATCACCTCTCCCACTCTTCTCATTCCTTTTTCCCAGTCACTGATGTCACCACCATCATTGTCATCGTCATCATCATCATCACCATCATCATCGCCATCATCGTCATCATCCTTCAACAGAGCAATCTGATGTTACCAACACTGAAGGATCTTTGTAAACCTCTTTTCCCTCAGTCCTGACTCCTAAACATAAGCCAACGCTGCTGTCAGGGCAGGATTCCATCGTGGGGTATGGAGCCCTGCTTTCCAACCACTCTGAAGCCCTGAGCACCAGCCACATCAAAAATCTTCCGTGTTCCCAGGGGCTGTGCTTGCCTCTGCTCTCTTACCCAGTCAGCTCCTTTGCCTGGAATGTGTCACCTTTGTGAGATGATTCAGCCTGAGAGCCAGCCTCCCCTGGAAGCGTCAGCCCCTAGTCCAGAGAGCAAAGGCCTTTCTCTGCTCCTGGGACCAGCCCTGCCCACTTAGGCTATGAGCCCTAGCACCCAGGGTGTACATCTTCCAGTTTTTACTCTAATCCCTGTCTACCACACACACACACACACACACTGTGCTTCTTGAGGGCAGGCTAAGTCCTCAGCCTCTTTGTCCCTAACACAAGATGTGTCAAGGCAGAGGAGTTTCCAGACATGTCTAAAGAATAAATGAACACATGCTGAATACATGTGTGTGACGCGGTCAGCTTTTGCCAGGGGGGTACAGAGGGGGCAGCAGATGGGGAGAGGGGACAGGATGGGGTCTCAATGGGAACTCCCTTCAGTGAAGTCTGGCTCCCATAGGAATGCCAGACATCTGGGGGAAGTGCACTCAGGGGTCACTTACCCTTCAGCCTGGCCTTCTCCTCTGGGACCCCCAATCTGGGAAGGTAGAGGAGGAGGTAGACCAGCATCCCTCTCAGCCTTATACCCATGGCCCCCACTCCACTGTTACCCCTTTAAGACAGGCTGCATGTGGGCTCCACTCCACCGTTACCCCTTTAAGAGCAGAGCAGCTTCCCTTTGCTTGGTGAAACTGTTCAGTTTTCGGACAGGACAGGGGAGGGGGGCGGGGGGAGGGCACACCTGTTGTGGAACTTGAGAGAAGGCTTATTTATAAATGTTCAGGGCTCGGGATTCTTGTGGAGCTGATGTCCGGAGGGGAAGGTCACCAAAATGCTTGTTTATAAAAGCAACAGCAACTGGGAACACCATAAACGGGCTAAAGGATGAATTAACAAGCCATCCGAGGCGGGGCACGGCAGGGCATGGCTGGAACTGCACTGGTCAGGGTGCCACCGCTGGGCAGAGCCCCAGACCTGCCTCCGAGCCAGGTCCCTCCCTGCCCAGCTGCCCTGCCTGCCCCCCAAGCCCCACCAAGCCCCAGTGCCACCCCTACCCCATGCCTATCCTTACCCTTGGCACAAACTGTTCCTTTATTACCACCAAAGTGGACACTTTTTTGTCCCCTCGTGGCCTCCAAATGTACTAGGTTAATGCCATATTGGAGGTGTATTTTAATTTTAGCTCTCAGGGGCCAGAGATGACTCTCCAGCCTGCGCAGGGAGGGCCTGGGGGGCCCTGGAAGTGGTACAAGGCAGGCGTTTCCCCCACACACACCTCCTCCCAGGACTCTCTGTCCAATTCCTAGTTTCAGGAAAGCTGTGTCTTCCTTGGGTGACTGATGGCTGAACAGGTGGCTTCTGGGTAGAGAGTGTCAAGTGAACAGCAGTGAGAAGTAGCCCTTTTATGGCTCACTTTCCCTGCCTGCCCAGCCTCGGCCCTGGTTGCTCACAGCTCTGGGATCCTGCCCCTGATGAGGGCCCGTGCTTCCCACCACCAGACCCCACGCCAACTTGTGGCCCAGCAGTAAGAAGTCACCAAGCGATCAAGGAGGACAAGGGGACAGTTGAGGGGGAAACTGAGCCCTGCCCTCCTCCACCTCCTGACGCAATGCACATTCAGCACATGTGATCACAGACACAAGGGGACAGTCACATGGGGAGGGCTGCAGTTCTAGATGCTCTGTCCCCAAGCTTCCACCTACATTATCAAGCATTGGCCAAACTACATTAGACACAATGTACAGACCCCCCACCCTGCCTGGGCCCCACATTCTCTCCCTCCCTCTCATCTCCTGCATGTGTGCAGGTGAGGTGGCTTGGCACCCCACTTCTTCACAACAACACCCCATGTGTTCTGTCTCCTAGAGTCCCAGATTCTGCCTTTGTCACAGAACACCAGCGGCCAGCACATGGCCTCTGCACACTGGACGGCATCAATGCCATCGTCAGATCTATTTTTTCCCCTCCGCCTCACTCTCAGAGTCCCTAAGGAGAATCTTGCTTCAGTGTGTCCCCCAGCTGGGGACTGTGTGAGCAGAGCAGGCAGCACTGATATCCTAGTAACCCTTGGACCCCTGGAAGTCCTGCGCCACCCACCTGACCCCAGGGACAGGCAGACCTGGCTCAGAGGCCTCTTGGCATGGACCACAACAAACCTGACCTTTCTCGGGCACCAGAGATTATTGGGCCCTGGTAAGAGGTCTGGTGACCTGGAAATGAGTGGACCAGGACACAGGAGAGACAGTGCCAACATGTCCCTGGCTCCTGTGATTCTATGCACAGGTCACCCTCAAAATCTGCTTCAAATGCTTCGGCCACAGGTGTAGAGTGGAGGCTCCCAAGATATGAGAGGCTCTTGGAGCCTGGAATAGCCCCTGCTGGAAATCACCCTCCACTCACCCATGCTCAGAAAGAATCCCACCCCTCTCTCCATCAGCCCCCGAGTCCACAGAGAGGCAGGTAAGGTCCATCTCTATGACTCAGCTAGGACAAGACACTGAGCAGGCCTGAACAAGTGGGTAAACGACAGGTATGCTGGTCCCCACACCCAGGACAGAGCTCGGGAGGGCCTGAGAGTCCCCGAGCTGAGTCCCTCCCCAACAGTTCCTTTGCCTCCACTTCCTTCATGAACCTCACACAGGAATCCACCCACTCACTCATTCATTGGGCTGATGTTTGCCAAACACCTACTATGTGTCAGCACCAGGTACACTAACCCTACAGTCTGAAGGGAGGGGAGAATCAACAAGAAAACCAGCGTTTTCTTTTTTTTTTGATAATTTATTTCTGTTTATTTTATGTACGTGGTGGCGTTTTGCCTGCACATATGTCTGTATGCAATAACTGGATCCCTGGAACAGGAATTATAGACAGTTGTGAGCTGCCATGCGGGTGCTGAGAATTGAACTTGGGTCCTCTGGAAGAGCAGCCAGTGCTCTTAACCGATGAGTCATCTCTCCAGCCCCCAACGTTTTCTTATGAGCTGGGATGAGTTTAGTTGCTGGTGTGGGAGATTGCTGCCTAGGGGGACTGAGGCCTTCTGGTAGCAGGGAAAGAGGGACAGCCTCTCAATGAAGAGACATATGTGCCTCAAGCCCCTCCCTCCATCCTGCAGGAGCAGGACCCCCACTATCTCTTATCACAAACTGGGCATGTCTTTCTTGAACAGACAGTTATGGAGAGTTCGGTGATCACTTCGCCGGTGGGAAGTAGTCTCTTCAGAAGCAGTTAGACACATCTATGCATGCTTCCTTTCGATACCAGGACCACCCCAGGATAAGCGCTAGCAGAACAGGACCGCTCAAGAGGAAGACACTGAGGCTCAGAGAGGTTGCGGGCTTGTTTAATGTCACACAGCTTGTAGAGCCAGGACTAGCATTCACATGCCACCTGCCCCCACATCCACACTCCCCAGTTCTCTCTCCCATGGAAGTCATTTCTGGTTGCAGAGAAGAGGGAAACAGCCTGTGGCTGGGGTTGGACAGGGGGAACTGAAGGAAAAGGTTTTGTCCCCCACTTTCTAGGGCATCTGTCCCCACCTAGGTCCCCTGGGCTGGGACCACCGGCCCTCTCCTCTTCCTTTCTCCTGGGGAGCCACAAATGATACAGCTGGCTGTGATTCCGGGCCCCAGTGGCAGCCTGGTTCTCACCCTCCAGGCATGCTGGGAAATGAACAAGGCCAGGTCTCAGGGCCCCAGCTCCCATTGTCTGCTCCAGACCCCATCAGTGTGTGTGTGCTGCAATTACCCATCAACTCCCCTGCCCCAGGCTGTCGTCGAGGCCCCCGTCCCCAGTGATTTGGAGGGAAGGGGTTATTACAACTTGCAAAACCTTAAATTAAGAATGAATAAGAGCAGCGTCGCATGCCACTTCTGAAAGGCTGCCAGCGGGGCTGGGGTGATGACGGGCGTATTGTGCTCGGTGCTGTCGAAGGAGAAACTGACGGGTGTGAGGATGGGGCCAAGACTGGAGGTGGAGGTGTCAGCAGCTACCTGCCCCAGCAAAGGCAGGGCCACATATGCAGGATTCTGCCTGCTGGGTGTGGGAAGTGAGGTCCTAAGGACACCACCACCACGGCTGTAGGCTGGCCAAAAAAGCACACGTGAACTTGATCTAGACTTGAGTGGAAAGGGTGTGTGTGAACAGAGGTCTCCCTGGGGATGCCAACGCAGAGCCTGAGGGCTAAGGCACAGCTGGTCAGGGAAGAATGAGACAAACAGAGGTCCAAGCAGAGGGATCAGGCTGTGCAAAGGTCCTGGGGTAGAAGTTTGTTCGTGGCATGAGGCTGGTAAAGAACAGGAAACGGGGCTAAAGAAATGGTGGGGGAGGAAAGTAGGAGACGGAGAGGGCAGCGGGCAAGGCTGCTCCCTGGCAAGCTTCTTTGTCCAAAGAAGATCTGGGGCCTGAAGGGCGTGAAACTCAGCCTCTGGCAGGATAGGCAATCACTCTAGCTCTGAGCTGTACCCCAGGCCACGTGCTCGGTTAAACCCGGCCTCTTTGGTGTTGTGTGGGCAGCACGGCACCCTGAGCTGTGAGCTTGGGGACATGGTGGCTGTGTGGACCAGTGTGGACAGGTGGAGAAGTAACCAGTGGAGAGGTGGTTGCCAGGGGACAGGTCAGTCACAGTGAAGACGAGAGTGGAGGAGGGTCGTGGCGAGAAAGAAAGCCCGCATCTCAGGGGATGCTGGGGGCCACGGAGATGGGGATGGGGTGGCCATTCAGTCTCGGGGTGAAGGGAAGTAAAGAGCTTCAGGCGCGGGCTTCACCTTCCTCGGTCCATATGTAGATACTATGCCATGCCCTGAAGGATGCTCCCCGAGTTAGGGTACAGGGTCCACGGCTCCAATCTGTGTCTCCCCAGCCTGGTGGCGGGCCTGTCCCCTGACATGTAAGCAGACGTTCTCCCGAAGCCGGGGCTAGCATGTGAGAACAAAGGAGAAATGAAAAGTGGGATGCAGGTCAGCGTGTGGGCGCCATACCAACTCACTCAGTGACCCTAGCCGAGACTGTCCGCTTTCCCCAGCCTCAGTTTCCTCTCTTGGGTCTGGAATCCCAGGCTGCCTCAAGAACCTTCTAGCTCTGATGTCCTTGTCTAGTGCACCAAGACTCAGACCCATTGCCCATCTCCAGGAAAGAGCTGCCTCAGCCCAGGTTTGGGGAATTCGGGAAGGGCAGGTCAGGCCTGTGCATACTCAACTGACTAGGAAGCCGACCAGTTGGAGTTCTGTCTTCTCTATCAGGGCATAAGGTTGAAGGTAGAGGCCCAAAGCCTTTCTATGACCATATCCAACCCTCTCGTGTATTTCAGTGTGTGCCCTGGGCCTCCTACAAGCCAGATGCAGAGCTGGGGGGCCCGGCCCCTGGGACCTTTGCAGCCTAGGTTTCTGCCCTCTTTGTACGAGCCTCTCAAGGTCAATGACAACAATATACTGGGTAGGGGAAATCTGGGACCCTCCCAGGGGCAGAGTACAGCGAGGGGTCCCTTCAAGGCCGTGTGAAGCAGAGAGAGAGAGAGAGAGAGAGAGAGAGAGAGAGAGAGAGAGAGAGACCCTCCCCCTCCCCCAGATAGGAGCCCAGGGGCTGCTGCTCGTATATCTGTCCCTGGGAAATGTATATTCAGCTTATGGAAAGTGTTCATAATGTGCCTTACAACAAACTGGCCCCCTTCCATAGCGTGTGATCTAAAATTAAATCCACTTCAAATATACAGTAGATCGAGTCAAGCTAATATAAATGAAACATGATTAACAGGCAGGAGGCTGGCCTCCTCAGCGGACATGATGGGGCAGGGCTGCGACCACCTCAGCTCTCCTCTGGAGCCCCCAGATTCCCCATGGTCTCCAAGCCCTCTCTTTAGGCTAACCCCCTCTCGCTCCCCACCCTAGACCAATCCTGTAATTTGTCCAAAGTGTGAAGTCAGATGGCAGCCATTAGAGCAGGGCAGTTGAGCAAGACAACTTCAGCCTCAGGACAGAGTTGGAGCTTCACATACACACACACACACACACACACACACACACACACACACACACACACA
>CABHPQ010175378.1:1101-42945 GCA_902168405.1 Peromyscus aztecus
TGAAGCCTGAATATGATATAATATGCAAAGTCAGATTCTGAGTTTATAGATCAAAAGAAACATGTTCACTTCTATTATGTTTGGAATGACTGAGAGATTGAAGTGTTGAATAAACACTTATTTCTTACTTCAAAACCAATGGTCTACTTGATTAATTTTTCTGAAAAAGACTATATTGAAAAGAAAAAAAAAGATTGATAAAGGATAAAAAGTTAAAGACAATCATGACCCAGTTGCCATGGTCATTCCTTTTAGTGGGACCTTGGAACTCAAGTTGCAAAAATTGAGTGCTGAGGAGAGACACAAGTAGCTGGAAGTGGAAAAGTAAACCAGGATACACAGTGCTTTGCCAAAGATCATTAAGGCTGGGTTTGCAGCACGCCAACTAGAATACTTTCTCATCGCAGGCCCAGATGAAGTTCATGCATGGACCATCAGGAAAGCCATGAAGGCTCCTCAGGCTGCAGGAAAGATTCACACAGAGTTTGGAAAGGGATTCATTATGGCGGAAGTAATGAAAGACGAAGACTTTAAAAAGGCAGTTTATGAGTGGTCCCTGGGGTCAATCCTGCAAAGCCTCTTCCAGATCTTTCTCTGGCTCTTGAGTGCTTCCCTCGTGATGGGTGGGAGTGCAGGGATGGACAGTGAATGAGTACCATGTTTGCAGACATGCTGCTTACCATTTCTAGCGCTGCGTTGCTCATCAAGGGCATCCTGGTTTACAGGATAGACATATACAAGCAATTGAAGGTAGAAGTGGAAAAATAAAATTAAAAATTAGCAAAGAAGGAACCTATAACAGAATTAGCTGGTCAATCACAAAAAGAGAGAGAAAGACAAGAAGAGGAACTAAAGAGCAAAAGAGATCTGTCAATAGTGGGAATGAAAGCCATGTTTGCGACTGGCTTTTGTTTTGCTGCCTTAATGGGAATGTTTAATTCCATATTTGATGATAGAGTGGTAGCAAAGTTCCCCTTCGCCCCACTTGTTATATCCAGGGATTGTCTCATCGAAACCTGAGGGAGACGACACCACAGGCTGCCCCTTCATCTTCTGTGTATTCTCTGTACTGTCAGTTGACAGAACAGCCCTTCGTGAGCTGCCACCAACCAGACTGATGGATTTCTTGCAAACCCCCCACCCCCCGCCCTCCAGTCTCCTGAGAAGTTCCTTTTTTTAAAAAAAAAAAAAAAAACAGAATTCTTTATTTTCTGTCATACTTTTTTAGACATTCACATCAGACTGGTAGGGCGCCTGGCTACATTCTAGTTTTGAGTTATTTCTCCAGTTTTTGGATATGATCAGAATGAGCATGGTACTAATAGGATAGTGCTTTTGACACAGATGACTTTTTTTAATAGGACTTGTTTAGTTAAATGTGGATGATTTTTATGTAACCCCAAATATCTTTCTTGTTTTACTTAAGTATTTTTATGGGACTGATGATCAAGCCTGTTGTGTACCGTGTACCATGGAAGTAGAGACTGTCCATGAACATTAGGCATAGCAGAAAAACAGTTTGCATAACTAAACTTAATTGGAGTTACTTGTTTTTTTTGTTTTGTTTTTAAAGCCAGATATGTCACTTATGTTCAGTAAAGAGCCAAATTTTTAGCTGTTTCATTTAGAGAGATGTTTGATTTTTTTTGCATATTAAAAAATCTCAATAATCTGAACATAAAGATAAGGATCCAAAAGAGCCAAAATAAAATTTGTCATGTGTTCTTTTACAAAAAAAAAAAAAAAAAGAGGAAGGTTCTAAAAATGCAGTCAAGGCTGTTGGAAAATACAGACAAGGCAGAAGGAGACATTATCTTCAAAGTTAATACACCTCAGCAGCCACAAAAGAAATAAATCTTACTTATTGCTCAGATAAACATACAACTTCCAAAATGCATATTTTGGTTTTAATTTTTTTAAATTAAGGTTTCTGAAAATAGAACGGACAAAGTTGCAAATGGGAATCTTCTACAAATAAATTATTTTTATTTGTTTTAAAATTAAAAAATATTTTGTTCCTTCAGTGAAATAGAGTTACTATACATGAACAGCTTTTTTTTTCACATGATTAAGATCCTACTCCAAGGTTTACAAGCTTTTCAAGAACCATGTCACTCCCATGA
The DNA here is from genome assembly GCA_902168405.1 of Peromyscus aztecus. NCBI lineage: Eukaryota > Metazoa > Chordata > Mammalia > Rodentia > Cricetidae > Peromyscus > Peromyscus aztecus. Next base: position 3,225 of record CABHPQ010175378.1, read on the forward strand.
CACTTTATTAATCTCCATTATGTTTGCCACCAAGCCTGACACCTTTGACAGTGAAGACTGTGTGGCTGTTCCTTGTTGAGTCTACAGATAATGCATGTTTTACAGTCTCCAAATGGCTATACTCAAAGGTTTGACAAAGCTGGGCTGGGGGTGGGGCAAAAAACCCAAACATAATAAAAAAAAAAGTCTATAATAACGGTACAGTCAAGTTTTCTGACATCAGATTAAATATCACATGACATTGCACAGTTGTTTTTTGGGGGGGAGGGATAGGGTGAGACAGGGTTTCTCTGTGTTGCCCTGACTGTCCTGATACTCACTCTGTATGTAGACCAGGTTGGCCTTGAACTCAGAGATCCACCTGCCTTTAGTCTTTTGCTTTTTGTTGTTTGTTTGGGGTACTGGGGACTAAACTTGAAGCCTAGTGCATGCTAGGCAAGTACCACTAGACTATACTTCCAGTTACCCTGTACAGAACTTTCTTCTTTAAATTTAGCCACAATTTAAAGTATATGGGAAGCACTCAAGAGGCTAAGCTGGTAGTGTTAGGAAATCCAGGCCAGCCTGGGCAGCATAGCAAAACTCATTCTAAAAACAAACAAAAAATACCGGGGGTGGGGGGGGGGGGCTGGAGAGATGGCTCAGAGGTTAAGAGCACTGACCTCTTCCAGAGGTCCTGAGTTCAATTCCCAGCCACCACATGGTGGCTCACAGCCATCTATAATGAGATCTGGTGCCCTCTTCTGGCGTACAGGCAAACTTGCAGAAAGAACACTTTATATAATAAATAAAATAAATAAATTAAAAAAGAAAATACCATATTGGAAGATGTGTGTGGTTATATGCAAATACTGTGCCATTTTATGAAAGAAATAGGAATCTAGAGATCTTGGCTCTGAACCAATCCAAGGATACAGAGGGACAACTGTTCTCTTGCAGATTGGCAGCTGGAAGCCAAGGCCTGATGAGATACAAATTTGATCTCTTTGTCATTTTGTAGTTCATCTGGAGGCACATAATGTCTGGTTACCTACCACTGTGAAACACATTATCCTAAAATGAAAGCTCTAGTTGATTGTATCTTATACTTTGTAGGTTGGAAATTCTTACAGAGCTTCTTGGCTTATGCTCATGCTCACTGAGATACTCATTTAGTGATTGGACTAGTTTGGAAATTTTCAGACACATGCTAAGACACTACTAGAAAGACCTAGAAAGTTAGACTTAGCCGGGCCCTCTTGTTCTCCATGTAGTTTTCCCACCAGGAGAGTAGTCGAGAATTCCCATGTGGCAGTTGATTCTGAGTAATGCTGAGAAATTTGGCAGAAATTCTAAAGCTGCCCCTGACCTAACTTTTGAAGTCCCACCTCAGTTCTACTATGTCCTGTCAGTTACACAAACTACTTAAGGCCAGACCATATTAAAAGGGAGGGGAAATAGATTTGATCTTTAACCATTTAAAGCATTGAATTACAGCTCTCTTTCCCCATTCGTTTGTTTTTTCAACACAGGGTTTCTCTGTATAACAGTCCTGGCTGTCCTGGAACTCGCTCTGTAGATCAGGCTGGCCTTGAACTCACACAGATCCACCTGCCTCTGTCTCCCAAGTGCTTGGATTAAAGGTGTACACAACTACCACCTGACATTCCCTATTCATTTTTGGTAATGTACTCTATTGCCAGTCAGTGCTAAATCCGTTGTTTTTGGTATGATGGTCTGCAATAACTGTGCATTTAAACATTAAAAATTCTAGCTGCTAGCATACTTGTAGGAAGGGATCCTTTCCTTCTCTGCTTCCCTATGTGCACCACACCAGCTTTGAACTTGACGCTGGGACAGGACTCAGGTCCTCACGCTTGCACTTTACTGACAGTGCCATCTCCCTAGCCCCTCTGTTTCTGTTTTCCCTCTTTTTTGTTTGGTGGCAGGAGGGCACTGGGGGTTGAACACTCACCACTGAGCTACACTCCTGGTTTTTGCCTGAAGTTCTTCTGTATTACATCTGTATTTTCTTCTGTTCTAAATTTTGGATTGACAAGCCATAGAAGTAGTAGAATTAAAGTAGTCCACTTCAGTTGCTTTATTTCAGCAACTTGTTTGTCTGTTTTTTCAACACAGGGTTTCTCTGTATAACAGTCCTGGCTGTTTTTAATTTTTTTTTAATTTTATTTATTTATTTACTTACTTTTTAAATTTTATTTATTTATTTACTTATTTATCTATTTATCTATCTATCTATTTATTTATTTATTTTGTTTTTTTGAGACGGTTTCTCTGTGTAGCTTTGCGCCTTTCCTGGAACTCACTCTGTAGACCAGGCTGGCCTTGAACTCACAGAGGTCCGGCTGGCTCTGCCTCCCGAGTGCTGGAATTAAAGGTGTGCGCCACCACCGCCTGGCTCATGTTAACTTTTAATAGCCTTAGACTAATAGTACCAGTGCACATATGAGGACAGTTAAGTTTATTAACTTATTTACAGAGTAGAGGAGCAAATCCAGGCCCTTGCACAGGAAATATAAGGGTGCTGTCTCTGATATACACCCTGAACACCCCCCCCTCCCAGTTAAGTTTATTTTTGTATGAACTTGACTTTCTTCCTCGTTCTTGGATGGCTAGACTGTAGGCTGTCAGACAACGTGAATATTACATAACCACTTCTCTTCCTTTGAATCTTCATTTGATCTTTTGGCCACCCACCAGTGTTGACGCCTCACTTTAATTATTTGGTTACCTGAAGCTTGGCTTTTGAAAGTTGGTTAATTAATTTGCATGTATGTATATGGGTGTGAGTGTGGGTCGTACCACCATTTGGAGGTCAGGAGACCCTGTGGGAATGGTTCCCTGTCATGGATCCTGGACATTGAACTCTAACTGTCAAGCTTGACAGCAGGCACCTTCAAACAGTAACCCATCTTGCCTGCTCAGCTCATTTTAAAAGAAAGTATTTTTGTGTTTATGTGTGCGTATGTGTGTGTGTGAGGGCTTAATTGTGTCTGCCACGGCATTCGTGTGGAGGTGAGAGGACAGGCTCTGCTGTGGGTCCTCACCTTTTACCTTGTTTGAAGCAGGACCTCTCTAACTATTTGCCACTGTGCTGTGTACTATAGGCTATCTGGCCTTGGAGCTTCCAGGGGCTCCTCCTGGTTCCATCTCCCCATCTTGCAGCAGGAGTACAAGGTTATAGACACATGCATGGCGCTCTGGAGTGTATGTGGTTCTGGGGATCCAAACTCAGGCCATCAATCAGATTGTGGTGTAAGTGCTTCTACCCATCGAGCCTTCTCTCTGGTCTGAAATTTGTTTCTATTTTGTTTTTTAAAATACTATTTAGGAAGGGCCCAGGGGACCATCTGTGAATTCTTGCATGGAACAGTCTGTGGCTTTTATAATGGAATTTAGTTTGACCAGATATAAAATATTTATAACGTTTTCTTTATTAATATTTTCACCATATCATAATCCATTTTCTTCTGGTGTTTCAGTGAAAAAGAAAAACAAAAAAACCCTCAATTGCTAAAAAGGAGAAATTTTTTCACTTTTTAAACTTGTATTGAATAGCAAAGACAGTGTTTACCACTGTATTAGAGAAGAAACTCACCACTTAATCCACTAATGGAAGACATGGATGTCTTAGGCAATCTCCAAAGTTCTTCTGTGTTATTAAGTTTTCACTGATACAGTGTATTGCTTCTATTTAAAGTATGGGCAAGAAAAATCCTTACAAATCCAATACTCAGTCATTTGAGTCTGACTACATATAACATAGTGTCAAATATCATAGGCAGTGATTTTCTGCCCAGCCATTTCATATAGAAGGAAGGTGTATGTGTATATATGCCGCCTACACATACACACACACACAAGTAAATGTTTTTTGTTTTTGTTTTGGTTTTTTTTTTTGTTTGTTTTTTCAAGGCAGGGTTTCTCTGTGTAGCTTTGCACCTTTCCTGGAACTCACTCTGTAGACCAGGCTGGCTTTGAACTCACAGAGATCCGAGTGTTGAGATTAAAGGCGTGCGCCACCACCGCCCGGTGACAAATGTTTAAAAAAATCTTAGCTGCACATTTGATATTGCAAGACATAGAGCACCTTCAGTGGTTTTCAGAACTAATCAGTATTTTGTTTTTGATTCCTAATGCTGAGACCTTTCTTCAGTTAATCATGTAATATAAAATGGCAGATGTTTAGGACATTCTGTCCTAATCGCAAGCTAAAATTAATTTAATGTTTAATGCCTTTTAAAAATGAAACTCCTCAGCAACTCAAAACAGTAGGGTTTTTTTTTTTTTTTGGTTGTTTTTTTTTGTTTTGTTTTGTTTTGTTTTTTTGAGATAGAGTTTCTCTGGTGCCCGTCCTGGATCTCACTCTATAGACCAGGCTAGCCTCAAACTCACAGAGATCCGCCTGGCTCTACCTCCCGAGTGCTGGGATTAAAGGCATGCACCACCACTGCCTGGCTTCAAACAGCAGTTTTTAAAAATTAAGCATTGTGACACAGTACTGTCCAAAGTTACACTGATAATTCTTAGAATACATGGTGAGAAGATACTTTGAAAATAATTGTCTTTGATTTCTTTAATTAAACTCAAATGTTTCTATAAGAGCAGAAAACTTTGTATGTATAGTAAAAAACACAACCCACGCCAGAATAATCTGAAGTCTTGCTGAGGTGTTTGGGCAGCACTCATTGGCACTGGGCAGCAGGAAGGTGTGCTTAGTGCTGTGTGCACACTGTGCTCAGAACAATGGCTGCATGTAGTGAGGCTGTCTTCTCCAACACACCCGAATACTCCCTCAAACACCTTGGGCTCACTAGTTGTATAGTTTTAAATTAATTTTTGGTCATTGTGTGTTCAGAAACCTTTTACTGTTGCCAGTTGCTTTTTCTTGGGACCATCATGTTCACTTACGTGATGCACAGTTTAAAAAGCCATGGACTTGGGACTGTGGCACATGCCTGTGATCCCAGCACAAGGAGAAAGATAATGAGTTCCAGGCTAGAAGAGAGAAGAGGAGGAGAAAAGATGGGAGAGAAAAAAGAAGGAAGAGAGAAAAAGAGAAGAAATTGAAGGGAAAATTTTGGAAAAAAAAAAAGAAGAAGAAGAAGAAGGAATTGATTAGACAAATTTATATGGTACTGGAGATGTTATTTGGTGGAGTGCTTGCCTAGCACACACAAGGCCCTGGTTCAATCTCCGGCACTACTTAAACTGGACATGGTGTTGCATACCTGTAATTCCAATTCCCAGGAGCTAGAGACAGGCTGATCAGGTTATACTCCACTACATAACTTTGGATACACGTGTCACAAACAAACAAACAAACAGAATCCTCGAAATTGGCACTGTTTCACAATTGAGACTGATCCCTTTTTTTCATTGTATTATTTGTAGTCTGTTACGAAGAGGCAGTTTGTATAATTGGATCAGAATTTGTCAATCATCAGTCAGCTGTCTACTGTGTACTGCATGCTTTTTCTCCCAGAGTTCTCCTTAAAATAGGACTCCTTATTATGACTAGCTATTAGTGACCAGATTTGTTGTTTTGTTCTTTTTTATTATTTCTATAGACAAGTTTATTTTTTTGAAAATTATTTAGTAGCATTGCCAAACTGTCTTTTTATAAGCATATCAGAAAATAAATGATGTGAAAATTTCACTTGAACCAAGGTATGACCAAGGTATGTTTCCTGTTGGTTTTTTTTTTTTTTTTTTTTTTGGTTTTTCGAGACAGGGTTTCTCTGTGTAGCTTTGCACCTTTCCTGGAACTCACTTGGTAGCCCAGGCTGGCCTCGAACTCCCAGAGATCCACCTGCCTCTGCCTCCTGAGTGCTGGGATTAAAGGCGTGCGCCACCACCGCCCAGCTTCCTGTTGTTTTATGAGGTACTAAAGTTTAAAATGTCCGATGAGACCAATATGGAATAAATTTTTCTATTTATAGATATATTAAAAATTTTCCACACTCAGGTCTCAGAGTAAACAAAACATTTGAATAAGAGAAGAAACATTCAACTTAAAAATAGGGTTAGAAGCTTTAGGGTGATGTTTTAGTTTTAGTAGAAATTTCTGGTACATTTTCCTTTATAACTGTTGTATAGAATTGATTATTCTAATCTTCCAGATTCTGTCTTTTGATTCAGTTGATTAGGCCATTAGGTCTTACTAGATAAATCACAAAGTCTTAGGAAATACTTTTGTTGAAAAGGCCCTACAAACTGAAGTTAATTTGTCAAATCTTTTTTTCATTATATTTAGTCTAATTATATATGTTGAAATTATATGACTTTAAAATTACTTATAAAAACAATATACTTTAAGATATCTTTGATTTACTTTCAGGTTCATGCCTGGGAGATTTCTGATCAATTGTTACAGATCCGACAGGATGTGGAATCATGCTATTTTGCTGCCCAGACCATGAAAATGAAGATTCAGACCTCATTTTATGAGCTCCCCACAGACTCTCATGCTTCTTTAAGGGACTCATTGCTAACTCATATTCAGAACTTGAAAGACTTGTCACCTGTCATTGTGACGCAGGTAAATCCTTTACTTACTAAGGAAATTTGTAGGGACATTTGGATGCATCATAATTCAGTTTGCTTATCATTGATAGGCCGTGTAAGGTAATATTTGTTAACTTTATTACTGTATACAACTGTAGCAGAATAAAAAATTTAATCTTTTGTATTAATCTTTGAGTTCACTAGGCTCAAACATTAAATATTGGAAGTGGGGAGGTGAGTGTCTGTTTTTTCTAGCATGTTTTTCCTACTGTAAAAATGTCAGATGATTAAAAAAAAAATCTGTACTGCTTTGGGTTAGAGGTCTGTGTAGTTAACTTTTATTTTTTATTAATTATTTTAAAAAATCATTTCAGGAAGGATTGGCTGTAAGTCTTTCAAATAAAACAATGGACATTTTGGCTTCCCACTTTAGCCAGGGAAATATATTAGAAAATAAAGTACATACATGTGTTCTTTGCCTGACATAGAAGTGTTCCTGAAGGGGGCTTTTGGATGCGGCCTTAGGAAAGAAAAGGGAAATGGCAGTCCATTACTTAGGGACATAGCCACAGGCTTGATTTGGTCAGTAGCTTTGATCTTTTGGAAAGCTATAATTCAGCTGTCCATGAAGTTCTGTGATATTGCCAAATAAAATTAAGTATTGGCTGGGCAGTGGTGGCACACACATAATTCCAGCTCTTGGGAGACAGAGGCAGGCGAACCTCTGAGTTCAAGGCTAGCCTGATCTACAAAGATAGTTCCAGGACAGCCAGGGCTGTTACACAGAGAAACCCTGTTTTGGGTTTAAAAAAAAAAATTAAGTATTAATATAGTCTAAGGAAATCTGTATCTATATTTTTAAATATATTTTGATGTGGGTTTTTTGTTTGTTTGTTTTTGTTTTTGTTTTTGTTTCGAGACAGGGTTTCTTTGTGTAGCATTGGCTATCCTGGAACTTGCTCTGTAGACCAGGCTGTCCTTGAACTCACAGAGATCCACCTGCCTCTGCCCCCTGAGTGCTGGGATCAAAGGCATGTGCCACCACCACATGGCATTTAATTTATTTTTAATGTTTTATTTTTGATCTTTTTAAGATGAGCATAGTGGTGTAAACCTGTAATAGCAGCTCTTGGGAGGTGGAGAAAGGAGAATCAGGAGTTTGAGGACAACCTCTGCTACACAGTGTGTTTGGGGGTGGTCTGAACTAGATGAATTACTGTCTCAGAAACAACAATGAAAAATACATTTTCTGTCTCTCAAGTGTATTTTGTTGATTCTTTTGGTTTTATCTTTAATTTCTAAGGTTGATCTTTAAATCCAAGCAATTTGTGGCTAACTTAGATAGATAGGTAGACATTCATGGGGAAGGAAGGGAAGGGGTGCTAGTCTTCTCTGTCATATTGTTTAAAAGAAATATGGTTTCTGCTTTCTGTTAGCATCAATGGTTTCTGTTTATCTGGTCTATTCATTTATTTAATCTCTCTTCCCATTCAGCTGGCTTTAGCAATAGCAGACCTTGCCCTACAGATGCCTTCTTGGAAAGGATGTGTACAAACATTGGTAGAAAAGTAAGTAATTTGTAATTTGTATCAATAGTTTATTAGCATTGAGATTACCATTAATAAACACAGAGAAATCTGTTCTAATAACTAGATACTTGATTATTTCCTGAATTATGGACATAAAATTATGTTTTTTCTGTTTTGCTTTTTCGAGACAGGGTTTCTCTGTGTGTAACAGTTCTGGGTATCCTGGAACTCTCAGTGTAGATCAAGCTGGCCTTGACCTTAGAGATCTGCCTGCCTCTGCCTCCTAAAAGCTGGAATTAAAGACATGCACCACCACCAGGTTTAAAAAACACTTTGAAAAATTTAATTATGTATAGGTATGTGTGTCTGCTTGTGGGTATGTGGACATGAGTGCAAGTGCCCACAGAGCCCAGGTGAGTCCTGTCCTCTGGGGCTGCAGTTACAGATGGCTGTGAGCTACCTGATATGGATGCTGGGAACTCAATTTCAGTCCTCTGGTAGAGCAACAAGTGCTCCTACCCACTGAAACATCTATTTCTCCATTCCCAAATGACATAATTTTTATTTCTCTTCCAAAATTGTTTGTTTGTTTGTGTATTGTGGGTGTGCAGGCCACGTCACTCATGTCAAGTTCAGAGGACAACTTGAAGGAGTTGGTTCTCCCCACCATATGGGTTCTGTATATTGAACTCAGGTTATCAGGCTTGGTGACAAGCACCTTTACATACTGCAATATTGCCACCCCCTGAATTATGTATTATTAACTTTCTCATTAAAGTAAATTTCGGGGCTGGGCATGGTTGAGGCACGCCTTTAATCCCAGCAATCAGGAGACAGAGGCAGGCAAATCTCTATGAGTTCAAGATTAGCCTGGTCTGCATATTGAGTTCCAGTCCTGTCAAGGCTATATTATCTCTAAATAAATGAATATGTACAATAATCTTATTCTTTATAGTGTAAATTCACAAATCACATATGACAAAGGACTCATGAAATTGCTAGTTATCTTCTAAATTGAGTCATTATGATTGCTTGGCCAGGCCTGCAAAGTCAGGAAGATACTGGTGTTGAAAACTGGAGGCTAATGATAATACAGACTTTAGCCAAGTTAGCAAAATATTTGATCATATTTGTATGTTTGTGTGTGCATTCATGCGTGTAATGTTTTAAAAAGTAAAACTGGGGGCTGGAGGGGTAGCTTGATGGTTAAGAGCACATACTGACCTGAGTTTAATTCTCAGCACTGGATCAGGCAACTTACAACTGCTTGTAACTCCAGCTCCAGGGGGATCTGACACTCTGACCTCTGTGGGCACTTGCATTTATGTGCAAATACCCCTTCTCTATACACATAATAAAAACATCTTTTTTGTTTGTTTGTTTGTTTTTTGAGACAGTTTCTTTGTGTAATAGTCCTGGGTGTCCTGGTTCTTGATTTGTAGATCAGGCTGGCCTTGAACTCACAGAGATCCACCTGTCTCTTCCTCCTGAGTGCTGGGATTAAAGGCGTGTGCCACCACCACCGGGCTCTTTCCCTCTTAATATAGGGAATGCTGCTCTTTTGTTGTTGTGGGCTATTCTGATGGGTGGTGTTGTGATTGTGTATTTGCTGACTATCGATGACTCATGATACATCCTTCCTCTTCTTTTCCAGATATAGCAATGATGTAACTTCTTTGCCTTTTTTGCTGGAGATCCTTACAGTGTTACCTGAAGAAGTACATAGTCGTTCCTTGCGAATTGGAGCCAACAGGCGCACAGAAATTATTGAAGACTTGGCCTTCTATTCTAGTACAGTGGTATCTTTATTGGTAAGTTTGAAATACTCATTTGTTGAGGAAGAGCAGAAACCATGGTGTGGTTATTTTGTGACCTGGTCGCAATGGTATGAAGCAGCTTTCTTTGTAAATGTGGCAGTGATACTGCTTTGGCATTTGTATAAAACTTTTATAATAATACAAAATACTTTTGAAATCTGTACTTCCTGAGCTTCTTTGTAGTGTGTGTGAGGGTGATATCTCTGTGTGTGAGTGCAAACGGGCTTGGTGTTATTTAACTGTTAACTTAGAGCTTGAATTCAGTTCTTATGATACGTAAGAGCCATTGCATCTTGATAAAGGACCACACTAAAGGCAGAGCCTAAAAACTTAAAGACAAATTAACTTTTTGGTAAAAGAAATATTAGGAGACTTTACTTGGCCATTGGGCAATTAATATTAATGTTAATAATAATTAAACATTAGCTAATGCCAGAGTTAGAATTTTTAGTAGTTTAGACTAGGAGTGGGTAAATTTGTTGTTTATGAGCTGGTAGCATACATATGAGTTTTATTGAACACAGCTGGACTCTTTAGGTTCATATTGTCTATGTATATTACTTTAGACTGTCTTAGTAGAACTGAGTAGTTTTCAGAGACCATGTGGCCTGCAAAGCCTGAAATATTTATTGTCTGGTCCTTAACTTAAAATGTCTACTAGTTCCTGAACTAGATTGTATTAAATTAATTACCTAACCTATCTTATGTTTAGGTCTTTTTTTTCCTCTCTCAGTGCTGAATGATTGAACCCAAGGCCTGCTACATGGTAGACAACAATCTGTCATAGAACTATAGCCCCAACTTAGCTCATTTTTAGATTTCTACTATCCAGCTTTATTTTCTCAACAATGTGGCTATTTTTCAAGGAGTTTAGTACTTCTGCAATATCATACATCAAACAAAACAAAGTTATGTTTGAAAAAAATAAAATTTTGTTTTTAGTTATATTCAATTTGGTGTTAAAACCTATTTGGAACATAAATATCTTTATTTTTTTTTAAATTGGCCATTTATTCTTAAAGAAAATAATATTGTAGAACATTAGAAAAAAATAAAGCAATTATAACTTGGAAATCATATCCTGTGTCTGATTGTTTTAATTTGTGGTGTTTGGGATTGAATTCAGGGCCTCATGCATACTAGAAGTGCTCTACCACTGAATTGCAACCACAATTCTCTTTTGTATGTTATGTTTTTAATTTCTTAAAATCACATGTATGTATTGTGGGGAGGGGAACACACATCGCTGTGTACCCTAGGATGTGTATAGAGGTCGGAGGACAGTTTGCCCAAGTTGGTTTTCTCCTACCATGTGGGTCCCGGGGATCAGGCCATTAGTCTTAGAACATGCATCTTTTTTTTTTTTGTTTTTCAAGATAGGATTTCTCTGTGTAACAGCTCTGGCTGTCCTAGAAGTCTCTCTGCAGACCAAGCTGGCCTCAAACTTACAGAGATTCCCCCACCTCTGCCTCTGAGATTAAAGGAGTACGCCACACTACCTGGCTTATAGCATGCATCTTTAAGATACCGAGCAAGCCATGTTTTGAAAGGGTCTCATGCATCCTAAGTTGGCCTCAAACTTGCTTCATATCAAGTTTCATAGCTTCATAGCTGAGGATGACCTGAAACTTCTACCTCCCTGGTTCTGCACTCTCTTCTACCTGACTCTATCTCCTAAATGCAGTATAATAGGTGTGTGCCACCACATTTGTCCCTCAGTTTTTCTTAAAGGGTTTTTTTTTATTATTATTATTATTTTTTTTTTTTCTGGAACTGAGGACCGAACCCAGGGCCTTGCGCTTGCTAGGCAAGCGCTCTACCACTGAGCTAAATCCCCAACCCCAAATTCTTTTTGTTTTTGTTTTTGTTTTTGTTTTTTTGTTTTTCGCGACAGGGTTTCTCTGTGTAGCTTTGCGCCTTTCCTGGAACTCACTCTGTAGACCAGTCTGGCCTCGAACTCCCAGAGATCCACCTGGCTCTGCCTCCCGAGTGCTGGGATTAAAGGCGTGCGCCACCACCGCCCTGAGGATTTTATTTTTCTTTATGTTTCTATGTCAGTGTCTGCCATGTGTGTTCAGGTGCCAGTGGAAGTCGGAAAATGGCATCAGTTCCCTTAGAGCTAGAGTTCATGGGCCACTCAGTGTGGGCTCTGGTATCTGTGCTCTGGTTCTTTGGAAGAGCAGCAGTGGCTCTAACCTCGGTCTTGAGCATTTTTCTTCAGCCTCCAGCCTTTTGGGTTGTTTGTGAGATGTGGTTTGATAGAGCCGTGGACTCAATTTCCTGCTTTAGCTTCCTGAGTAGTTGAGACTGAGGGTATACCAGTGCCATGACTACTGCTGACCCTTTAACATATGTCTTGTGAATAATGTGTATCTCTATGTGATTATAGTTTTCTGTTTCAGTCATCTAGCTTTATTTTTTTCATTTTAGAAAATTTCCTATGTAATATCATTTTTTAGACCATATTCACATTCTCCCAGTTGGTTCTAAATATTTTAAAACAGAGTTCACAAACAGTATCCATTTAGGCTGGTTTTAGGCTAGTAGTCACAGTTCCCCTTCCTCTTGGTTTCTCCATACATGATTTGTTTTAAAGAATGTCTTTAGCATTTATGATTGCTTTCTTTGTTTTTTTCTGATTGTTTTTGTAGTCTTATTTCTTTTTTTTAAAGATGTATTTATTTATTATGGATACAGCATGTTTGACTGCAGGCCAGAAGAGGGCGCCAGATCTCATTACAGATGGTTGTGAGCCACCATGTGGTTGCTGGGAATTGAACTCAGGACCTCTGGAAGAGCAGTCAGTGCTCTTAACCTCTGAGCCATCTCTCCAGCCCGTAGTCTTATTTCTTGTAATTAATTGGGAGATTTGTTTGAAACAGCCCTACTGAGTAAGGATTTCTCTAAAGAAATTAAGTCTAATGCCTTAGGGCATCCATTGCATGTAATGAATTTTCTACTGTATTAATACTGTGACTACTTATATTCTATCCTTAGGATAATTGAGAAAATAGTCACTTGGATCCTTTTCTCCGGGGTTTAATTTGTTTTCCTTTAGCATGCTGATAGAAACTACGAGGCTTGATGGAGTTAAGAAAATTTTTTCTAAGTTTTCCATCCTACGCCTCTCCAGTGACTTCATGCTGCATCTTACCCATATTATGATGTCTGGTTGATACTTCATTAGTAATGTTAGGATTACCCACTAGATTAGGGTGATGACAGTCTGGTTCTATGTCTGGTGTGCTTCCTTTTTTGCAGTGTAATCTGTGTGAAGGTAGCTTATTTTATGAAAATCTAATTTTAAAAAAATGTATTTATTTTTGAAACAGGATCTCACTGTGTATCTCTGACTGGGTTCAGATCCCCTGGAACTGGAGTTACAGACAGTTGTGAGCTGCTGTGTGGGTGCTGGGAATTGAACCAGGATCCTCTGGAAGAGCAGCCAGTGCTCTCAGTCACTAGCCATCCCTCCAGCCTGGAGCATAGGTCCTGGAGACTTGTGATGTTTGAGTGCTTGCTGTGCCCTGTTAAGGGGATTGTTAACTCTTCTGCCTCAGTTTCACCATCTGTATATGGAGAGTAATAGGATCTGTTTCATTTTAACTGCATAACTGTGTTAATGCAGTTAAAGCTTTTCAAATCATGTTTAGCACATAATAGGGTTTAGTAAATGTTACGGCTGGCCACTTACTTGCTCGTTATATGCTCCTTTGGCTATAATGCAATGCCCATGAAGAAACAGAGAAATATAAGCAAGCTCTTTATATACTTGCATTAGCCTTTCTGTCTCCCGCTTGCCTTCTTAGAGGGAAAGATTGATTTTAAAATGAATGTTTTTGCCAAGTGTGGCAGGACACACCTGTAATCCTAAGACTTAGGAGGCTAAAGGAGAGGATAATGAGTTTGAGTCCAGCCTGATAGCAAGATATTGTCTCAAAAAAACCCTTAATCTCTCATTATTGTTCTCTGGGAATGAAGTATAAAAATTGATTTTTTTTTCTTAAACTATATTTTCTATTTAGATGACATGTGTAGAAAAAGCAGGAACTGATGAGAAGATGCTTATGAAGGTCTTCCGCTGTTTGGGAAGCTGGTTTAACTTGGGAGTTTTGGACAGTAACTTCATGGCTAATAATAAGTTATTAGCGCTCCTTTTTGAGGTTTTGGTAAGTAAGGCTATAACTGTCATTGCCACGTCTAATGACCAACCTTCTGGGACATCTCAGTGTACGTTTGGAGAGGAAAATGTTATCTGAGTCTTAAGAATAATGTAAGTTGAGCGTCATGGCACATGCTATAATCTCAGCACATGATAGTAAAAGCAGAGGGATTAAAAGTTCAAGGTCACCCATAGCTGAACAGCACATTTGAAGCAAAACTGAGCTAAGTAACACCCTGTCTTAGGGAAGGAAGAAAGCCCGTGAGGCTGACATGTAATGGAACATGTGCAAAAGAAAGCATGTGCTGCTATTCAAATGACCCATGAAGGAAGAGTTTCAATCTGCTGGTCATGGACACCATTGGGCTTCTAACATTCATCCCAGACCTGTATACTACTTTTTGAAAGCATTAAACATTTTTTCATCTATTTATTTTGTGTTTATGTATGAAGGCATGCACATGCCACACACAGCACCCATGTGGATGTTGGAGCCCTCTGTATAGTCCTTCCCTTCCGCCTGATCTTTGAGGTACCGTCTCTCCCTTTGTTTACTGCTCTATTGCATTCTCCGGGAGAGCTGGCCTCAAAGGTTCTTGGCCGTTCTCCTGTGTTTGATTCCCATCTTGCCATAGGAGTGCTCTTACAGTTCCGGGGGATCTGAACTCAGTTCTCAGTCTTGTGTGGCAGGAACTTTCACTCCCTGAGCCATCTCCCCACCCCACCCCCTTTTCCTAATAAAATATCTCTAACATTGCAACTTCAAAGAGCAAGTGGGAAAAAAAGCTGGGTGGTGGCAACGGCTCACGCCTTTAATCCCAGCACTTGGGAGGAGGAGGCAGGTGGATCTCTGTGAATTTGAGGCCAGCCTGGTCTACAAAGTGAGTTCCAGGACAGCCAGAATTGTTACAGAGAAACCCTGTCTCAAAAAGACAAATAAATAAGTAAAATATTTTTAAAAAAAAGAGGTAAGAACCTGATGGGATGATTTGTATCTGTTAGCTCGCCTAACTTAAGTAGCTCTTACCCTTGGAGAGATTCTAAGTATCTGGTGTCATTATTGTTGTTATTAGAGAAGGACTTTACAGTGACGACTTCACTAAATTTAGAGACACTAACTGTATTGGTGAATAAGAGCCCTCCAGCTTCCCTCCGTGGTCTTGTGTTACTGTTCTTAGACAGTCTCAACTAAGGAACTGGCTGGCTTGTAGCTAGCTGTCGTGGGACCCGGGTGATCCTCAAATTCAGGATCCTTTGCTCTCACCACGGGGGCTGACACTGTAGCTTGTGCTGCCGTCTTGGCTCCACCCTGGGCCCTCTGGTAAGTTCTTATTCTTGTAAGTTGTTTCTTAAATTTGTTCCCAGTTATGATGCCTAGATTCCCCTTTACTATGCTTTTTGTGTTGATTATTTATTTTTTGAACTTCCTCAAGTAATTTCCAAAGAGAATAAACAGGTTTTGAATGTCTAAGAGATATTTTATTGTTGTTATTGTTTCAAGATGGTCTGTCTTTGAACTCACTGTGTAGTCAAGGATGAACTTGTACTCCTGATCTTTTGCCTCCAAGTACTAGGATTAAAAGCACCACAACTTTAAAAATATGTGTGTGAATGTCAGAAGACAACTTATGGAGGAGTTGGTCTCTCCATTGTGTTGAGTCTGAGGGATCAAACTCAGGTTGCTAGGCTTGGCAAGTGCCCTTACCTACAGAGCCATTCTACCAGCTCCAAGACATTGTTTTTTTAAAGCCAAGGTCTTATTCTATAGCAAAGCTAACTGGGAACTCACTCTGTTTCATATTGATCTTGAATTTGTAGTAATCCTCTTGCCTTATCCTCCCAAAGTGCTCAGATTATAACTGTGCTCTGATACCTAGCAAGAAATAATAATTGTTTTTATTATTATTATTATTATTATTATTTTTTTTTTTTTTTTTGGTTTTTCAAGACAGGGTTTCTCTGTGTAGCTTTGCGCCTTTTCCTGGAACTCACTTGGTAGCCCAGGCTGGCCTCGAACTCACAGAGATCCGCCTGGCTCTGCCTCCCAGTGCTGAGATTAAAGGCGTGTGCCACCACCGTCCGGCTGTTTTTATTCTTGATTGATACATTGGGTAGGTGTAGTTTTGGGCTATGTCCTCATATACTAGTGTAGACGAAAGTTTTCCTGTGTCCCAGCCATTCAGTCCCAAATAAACACACTGAGGCTTATATTAGTTACAAGCTGTTTGGTCTATGGCCTAGGCTTATTACTAACTAGCTCACTCATCTTTACTTAACCCATTTCTGTTAATCTATGTATCGCCATGTGTCTCGTGGCTTTACCTGAGTTCCATTACATCTTGCTTTTCAGGTGGTGTCTCCCAGTGTCTCCCCCTGACCCCACCCTTCTTTCTGTATCTCTCTTGGATTTCCTGCCTGGCTGTCTCCTATCTTGCCATAGGTCAAAGCAGCTTCCTTATTAACCAATGGTAGCAACATATATTCACAGCTTACAGAAAGACCATCCCACAGCATACTAGCACGCATTATTGTGAATGAGAAATTGGGAAAATTTGCCATTTCTGTGTTATCTCGATTCTCCATCCCAGAAGTTTTAAGAACCCCTGCTTAACTTTGGTATTCTGAGATCTCATTTTGGTATGTAATGGGCCTTTTGGCATTGCTGAGCCCTTTCATTTTAAGTGGTACTTAAAAAGAGAATGGAGTTCAATATCGGTTCAACACCATGCAGAAACATGGCATTCCCTATGGAAGAAATAGTATAAACAGAAACATGGGGAAAATCTTGTAATTCTGCTAGGGATGATGGCTCACACCTGTGATCCCAGTATTCTGGAGGCTGAGACAGAATGCTGTGTTTCCAAGAAAGCTTAGGCTACAAAAAAAAATTACTGTCAGTTTTATTTTATTTATTTATTTTTGTTGTTGTTGTTGTTGTTGTTGTTGTTTTCCGAGACAGGGTTTCTCTGTGTAGTTTTGGTGCCTGTCCTAGATCTGTAGACCAGGCTGGCCTTGAACTCACAGAGATCTATATGGCTCTGCTTCCCGAGTACTGGGATTAAAGGCATGTGCCACCACCGCCCGGCTACTGTCAGTTTTTAGAAAACAGAAGAAACCTAGTGTGGTAGTACAACAACACCTTTATCCCAATGCTTTGGATCTCTGTGAGTTTGAGGCCAGCTTGGTCTATATAGAGAGTTCCAGGCCAGACAAGGCTGCACAGTGAGATCCTGTCTCACAAAAACAAAAGCAAACGAAAATAAAACAAAAAAAGTTCATGTAAGCCTGATTGACAGATAAAGAAGCTCATTTTTTTGGCATGCTTGGAAGTAGAGGTAGGGTGAGGAAGATGGTGTCTTGGTGAGGTCTGCAACCAAAGGACTGGCTGTTCATAGTGTACTCTCAGACAGGCAGATATGGGAGCGCATTGTGTGCATTTCTGTAATCCTAGAACATGGGAGGCAGAGGCAGGAAGAACAGGGGCTGGCTTCTGCTACATAGTGACTTGAAGACCAATGTAGACTGCATGACCCTGTCTCATAATTGTAATTGTTTTCCTTGGGCTACAATGATTCTGATTTCTGCTTCTATATTCCTTCTGTCTTTCAGCAACAGGACAAGACCTCATCTAACCTACATGAAGCTGCTTCAGACTGTGTGTGCTCAGCTCTATATGCTATTGAAAATGTAGAGACTAACTTGCCATTGGCCATGCAACTTTTTCAGGGGGTCTTGACATTGGAGGCTGCCTATCATATGGCTGTGGCACGTGAAGATTTAGACAAGTGAGTAATTATTGAGGTCTGGAGTCCTGGGTGACCTACAGTCTGGTGTTTTTCTCAAATCTTGTTTATAATTTATCCATCGTTTTTTGATTCTATGTGACTTGTAAATGCATACTATGTATGTACCTGCATCTAGAGTAGCAACTTGGATCCAGGAGAGAGGGTT
Source organism: Peromyscus aztecus (assembly GCA_902168405.1). NCBI lineage: Eukaryota > Metazoa > Chordata > Mammalia > Rodentia > Cricetidae > Peromyscus > Peromyscus aztecus. The sequence goes on from CABHPQ010175378.1 coordinate 21,191, forward strand.
ACCACCAGTTCTTGATTGTACTAGTTTCTTACACTTACAGTGAGAAGACTGTAAGAAATAGGGATAAACTTTGAAGTATCTAGTTTAGGGCTGTAGAAATGGCTCAACAGTTACTTTACGAATGGGTTCTGCTCCTGCAGAGGACCTGGCTACTGCCTGTAACTCCATCTCCAGGGAGTCCAGAGCCCTCTTCTGTGTTCCATAGCACTGGCATTCATACATGTATGCACCCACTCAGAGATGCATAGTTTAATGGAACTCAAGTCCCCCAGCAAGCAAGTGCTCTTAACAACTGAGCCATCACTACAGCACCCTAATTTGGCGTTTTTACTAAAAGATTTGTAATCGAGAATATGAATTGACTTACCATCATATGCTTATCTGTATAGATGTGAGCAAACTAAGTAAAGGCATTTGCCACAGAGATTATGCTGCCCGTAAAGAGTATTCACTAAATGGCCCTCAGGCAAAGCGACTTTTGTGCATTTGACTCGTTTCTGTGCATATGTGAAGTCCAGATCCTTGACTTGGTATTCTCCTTCACTTCTGCAGAGTTCTGAATTACTGCCGTATCTTCACTGAGCTATGTGAAACTTTCCTGGAAAAAATTGTTTGTACTCCAGGCCAAGGTCTGGGAGACCTTCGAACTTTGGAACTGCTTCTTATTTGTGCAGGCCACCCTCAGTATGAGGTAGTATCTATTCTGTGTTAAGGCTGTTATTCTCTGGTTGAGAAATTACAGTCTTGTTTTTAATTAATGTGATCTGGGAGTTGTGTCTGACTGGAATTTTTTTTTCCATTTCATTATTTACATATGAGGTGGGGTGCTGTCCTCGTGTGAATGTGATGTTTACATTCCGGTGTGAATGTAAAAGGCAGTGTTGTACAGTCAGTTCTCTCCTTCCTTTTATGTAGGTTCCAGGATTGAAGGTCCTTACTCAGCAAGTATCTACCCAGTGAGCGAGCCATCAATGGCCCATACTTGGGATATTTAAGAATTGGGTTTGGGTTTCCGTTTTGCATTCTTTTCTATTTTCCTATCTGGTTGTCAAGGTTGACTGTTGTAGGCAACTCAGAATCTGTCAGAAGGAAAACCCATTACTTTGCCACTGTGCATCCTTTCTAGTTCCACTTATTTTTTTAGAGCTTTACATGAAAATCCACATCATATCATTCAGCCTCTGAGTGCCAGAGATAACCAACTTAAAGAGATAAAAAGTGGTGTGTTTTGTTTGTCTTTTCCAAGCTCACACAGTTTTGGATGTTTTTGTCTTTGTCCTTTGGACCCAGGCCTTGAAGACTGCAGGGCAGAGGCAGCCTGCTTACCTCAAGCTGGCTGCATATGCAAGCAGCAACAGTGAGAGTCTAGGTCCCAAACTCCCTCTAAGAAGTTTCCCACTGACCCCACTTCCTTCTAAGCCCAGCCTCATAAGTGGTCCACTACCCCCTAGTAGCACCACAGCCTCCCGCGCATATGAGCCGTTGGGCATTCCTCATCTAAACTCTAGGATATACCAGTTCCTCATAACCCCAGATGTCTTCATGTCTTCAGTTTTTCTTTAAAAGATATGAATGAGACTTAAGAATTTCTTTCTTTTTTTTTTTTTTTTTTTTTGGTGGGCTTTTCGAGACAGGGTTTCTCTGTGTAGTTTTGGTGCCTGTCCTGGATCTCGCTCTGTAGACCAGGCTGGCCTCGAACTCACAGAGATCCACCTGGCTCTGCCTCCCCAGTGCTGGGATTAAAGGTGTGAAGAATTTCCTTCTTAACCAAGCATGATGGCCCATGCCTTTAATCCCAGCACTCAGGGAGCAAACGCAGGAGGATCTCCATGAATTTGAGGCCAGCTGGTAAAGCTGGATGTGATGGGACATGCCTATAATCCCAGCACTTGGAGGCTGAGACAAAGGATCATGAGTTTGAGGCTAACATGGGCTACATTGTGAGCACTAGGCTAGCCTAGGCTACATGGATGCTGTATTTATAAAAATAATAATATTCTTTAAGACAGTTTACACTCTCCACCCTACTCCCTTTGTGGTACTGATGGTCAGTCTCAGGGCCTTGCACGTGTCAGGCAAGTTGGTGCCGCCAATCAGCATCCCCAGCCAGCCCTTTGTTTTTAGACAGGGTATGTATCCCTGGCTGGCAGACTGGCCTGATAAGCATCCTGTCTTCATCTCCCAGATGTTTAGATAATAGACATGTACTACTATACCCACTTATAAATTTCCTAGATTTTAGGGGCTAGAAAGATGGCTCAGTGGTTAAGAGAATTGGCTGCTGTTCCTGGGGACCCAAGTTACTAAATTATAGCTCCAGTGCCAAGGGGTCCAACACCCTTTTCTGGCTCCTATGGGTACTGCATTTATATGGTGCACAGACACACACGTAGGAAAACAACTATACACATAAAGATAAGTAAGAAATTTAAATTTTTTCCTAGATTTTTAGGAAGTTCTTCATCTATTTGAGAAATTATGCCTCTCATTTATCACTTAAAAAATAGTAAAGGAGGCTGGAGAGATGTCTCAGTGGTTAAGAGCACATACTGCTCTTCCAGAGACCTGAGTTCAGTTTGTAGCACCCACATGTGGTGGTTTACAACCACCTGTAACTCCAGCTGCAGTAGAATCTGATGCCTCTGACATCCTTGGGCACCTGCACTCATGTGCATAATAAAAACAAATCTTTAAATCCTGTTAACTTTAAAAGAGAAAGAATTAAAGAAGTGCTCTTGGGTTGGGCATTGTTTTGAACAGCTTTCCTTTAGATCCTTAGTGGAAAGGAACAACAGCAGGCCTCTCTTCTGTGCTTACTCTTATTCCTGTGTCCTCAGCCTCTTGCCTTTTATTACAAACAGGTGCTGTTTATTTGTCCGCAGCTCTCTGAGGATTTCTAGATTAAGTCAAATCCAGAGCAGTATAGCCCTTTGCAGGAGTAGTCGTCACTTCAGAAATAGCATTATATGAAGGGTAGCTGTGACTGAAATTCCCGTCTATTTCTGTCATCTTTTGTGTTCATGAAAACAGCCAAATGAGGGCTGGACATGGTAGTGTGTCCCAATTATCCCAGCACTGGGGAGGTGGAGGCAGGAGAATAGGAAATTCAGAGTCATCCTCCTTAGCTACTTTGTGAGTTTGAAGCTAGCCTTGACTATATGAATCAACTCCCTTGCCTCAAAACAGGGGAGGAGCATGAATCATCTCTGTCAAGGGAATTACAATTAGCTCTCCTGGGAAGAAATCTTCTGATGTCAGCATAATTAATTGTTCCAGAAATTTAGGAAAACTATGCCTTACAAGACTTGTGTGTCTTTGTTTTCTATAGAATCTAATGTGCTTTGGGAAAAGTGTTCTCAATGATAGAGAATATAGCCGGGTGGTGGTGGCGCACGCCTTTAATCCCAGCACTCGGGAGGCAGAGGCAGGCAAATCTTTGTGAGTTTGAGGCCGGCCTGGTCTACAGAGCGAGACCCAGAGAAACCCTGTCTCAAAAAACCAAAAAAAACCTTTTCAATAGTACAAGGAGAGAGAATATAAAGGTAGTCATCTAAGTGAATCTTGAGGTGTAATTTGGGAAGATATTTAGGAGGTAACATAACAAACCTGTACCACAGAAAAGGTTTTTCTTTGTGCATTATGGAATATTGTAGCCCCTTCGCTTTATGGTAAGTAGTCATGAAACTTTTTTTCCTGCACAAATAAACCATCAACTTTCTTACCTAACAGGTAGTAGAAATTTCCTTTAACTTTTGGTACCGACTAGGAGAACATTTGTACAAAACCAATGATGAGGTTATCCATAGCATCTTCAAAGCGTACATTCAGAGGCTGCTTCATGCTTTGGCTCGACACTGCCAGCTGGAACCTGACCATGTAAGTACCCTTCTCTACTTTAAATCTTCTCCACTTTTTGATTGAAAAACTAAAAAGCTCGGGAGGCAGAGGCAGGCGGGTCTTTGTGAGTTAGAGGCCAGCCTGGGCTACAGAGTGAGTTCCAGGACAGCCAAAGAAACCCTGTTTCGAAAAATGAAAAGAAAAAAAAAGAAAAGGTAATAGATCTAATAGTCTTCAAGTTTTTTTCACTTTAGCTTACAGTGAAGAAGTCACTACTAGTATAATAAAAATTAGACCTAAGTAGGCAAATTTTTCCTGCTGAACCAGTAATTGTTTATGTAGGAATTTGCTTTAAATGATGTTATAAAAGAAGAAAGATAATATTTTTTTTGTTTGTTTGTTTGTTTTCGAGACAGGGTTTCTCTGTGTAGCTTTGCGCCTTTCCTGGAGCTCACTTGGTAGCCCAGGCTGGCCTCGAACTCACAGAGATCCGCCTGGCTCTGCCTCCCGAGTGCTGGGATTAAAGGCGTGCGCCACCAACGCCCGGTGAAAGATAATTTTTTATACAAAGCATCGTGTGTGTGTGTGTGTGTGTGTGTGTGTGTGTGTGTGTGTGTGTAAAGTGATTAATTATGTTCAGCAACTTGATGAACCTCTGTGCAGCAATTAAAAGCGATAACTTCTGCAGTAGTAATTAGTATGATAAGTGATAAAAATCAAAATGTTGAATTTGTTTGGGCCTTTTTGTTTTCTTGTAGTGCCAGGGACCAAACCTAGGGCCTTGATCATTTTAAGCAAGTTCTCATGGTGAGCTACATTCCATGTCCTTGGTGGTTTGTTTAGTTTTTTGTTTTGTTTTGCTTTGAGATAGGGTCCACTGTAGGATGCTGGCTGGTCTAGAACTTTCTATTTAGACCAGACTGGCCCCCAACTTGAGATCCACCTGCGTCTGCCTTCCAAGCACTGGGATTAAAGGTGTGTGCCACCACACCTGGCCTTATCATTGGTGTTTTTGAGATAATGCTTTGATACGTAGTTGGGATCTTCTACATCTCCTGATTGCTAGGATTATAGGTATATACCACCACATTTGGTTTATATTGTGTTTTTAATAGTGTAGGACATATGGTTAGGTAAAAACTGATATAAAAAAGTGAAAAATTGTGTAAGGATTATATTACTTATAATCATTTGATAATTTAGAAGAAAATATACTAGACACATGAAATAGTTCACTGGAAAGCTCTTCCACTGCCTTCTCTTCTTAATGGCTTTGTACATTCTGCCTCAGTTACTTTACCTTTCTGGGTGCTTGTGGGGTGGCTTTAGTCTAGTCCCTGGAGTAAATTTAATTGCTTATGATGAAATGTGACATACTTGTCTGTGAATTTTTCTGAACTGAGGATCCCCAGTTGTAAGCACATTTTGCTTGGACAATCCCACATGAGCTGCTCTGGTTCAGGGGATTCTCTGCTCTGTGCCAGGTCTGTGGCACCATTTCCCTTGCAAATACTTTTACACTTTAAAGCTTATAGTACTTTAGAATTTTATGCATTATTTCATCTGGAAAGCCATCATTTCCTCATTATTTCTCCATTTTAGTTTCTTCATCCTAAAACAAGGAGGCTGAACTGTATAAGCAGTTCTCAATGGTACTAAGGAGTGTTTCTAGATGTTCATAGCCCAAGATATTCATAGGTGCTTTTAACCTCTTAAAATTAATTGGTAACTCTTTTATTTGGAGAATTGCATTGGGATAGGAAAGATTTAAAGTCTAAAATTTTTCTTGTGAAGTTATTGTGATGATGGTTGGGTTTTGTTGTTTTGTTTAAGATTTTGAAAAAGAAAACCTCAGATTTGTTCAGTATTAAAGAGCTGACCTTTTCTAGATAGGCACCTTTTAATGCTTCTTTCCAATCACTTCATACCATGGTTTTCTTGAAAACAAACAAGCTGTGTAATTGAAAATACAAAATAGGCATACATAGTCACACACATAAACGGAAGAATTTCTCATAGGAAAGTGGAGGGTAGAGCGTGTTGACTCAACACACCCGACGCTTGAGGAGATCTCTTTTGGTAACACAGCCTTGTGATTTTGCACTCTGGTTCATTGGCACTGGACTACTGAATGGCCTTTTCTTCTCTGTGGATTTCACTCAGGGCATTGACAGCTCCGGTGGGTTTTAAACAGATGGTACATGGTTTTGAATTTCAGGAGGGCGTTCCTGAAGAGACTGATGACTTCGGGGAGTTCCGAATGAGAGTGTCAGACCTGGTGAAGGACCTGATTTTCTTGATTGGCTCTATGGAGTGTTTTGCCCAGGTAAGTCCATTTGGAGATTCTGGAGCCAGTTTTACTGATCACATTGATTGTGTTTATCTTGCTTCTATATCTTCTGTAAATGTTCCATCTTTTTTTTTTTTTTTTTTTTTCTTTCTTTCCCAAGCTTGGTGGCCAAATGAGATAATAGATTTGTAGGTGCCTAGCACATTGCCTGGCATATAGTAGCAGTGTTCATTTAGAGTCTGAAAACCAGTTGTAGTGGACAAATACATTCAGTTATGGTTTACTCTATTACTCTTCATAATGCAGGCTGTTCCATGTGTGCAGCTGACAAATCTGGAAGTCTCCAGGAAACTCACAGGGATTTGGACCCCACTGGGAAAAATGGTTTAATCCGGACAACTCATTAGTTATATGGTATTTCCTTGGTCCACAGTTACAGTTAGATTCTTGTGCAGCTTCATCCCAGAGGTGGCTATACTAGAGTAGAAGAGTCCTAGTCCTGTGGTTTCCTGATGACACTAAGTGACATTTTACCTTGTAAGGTTGCAATCATTATCATCATCCCACATCACTTTAATGTTAGAATAATTTCAGGTGTTTTTCCTATTGCTGGATCGTACTTTAATGAACTCTGATGTCACAGTTTGGATGCTGTATTGTAGCAATACCAAACTAACAAAAAGAAAATGAGGAGAGGAGGGTTGACACCCATTCTGTATATAAAACTTGTATATGATCTTACCTAGGAAATGTTCAGTAAATTACAACTTTTCATACAAAGCATGCTCTTTGAATCAGCTCTGTAGATTTGGAGATTCTTAGGAGGCAGATTCAGTGGGCAGACAACCTACACTCAGATTTCTACTCTTTTCTCCCTGGCTCTTGTCTTTGACTTAAAGTTTACAAATTATATGAACTGTCAGTGTTGCCAAGATGTGTTCTATGGAGCACCAGGTCCAGAAAAAGGTTCTCTGGCAAAAATGAAAGAAAGCTAGCTAAATCTTTAATTGAAATTAGGAAATGATACAAATATCTACACATTACATTAGAAGTTCTGTGATGTCATACAAGAGAGGTATTTTTTTTTATTCTTTCTTTCCTTTGTAATGTCTCTCTCTCTTTTTTTTTTTTTTTCTTTTTTCTGAGACAGGTTTTCTCTGTGGAACAGTCCTGGCTGTCCTGGAATTTACTTTGTAGACCAGGCTGGCCTTGAACTCACAGAGATCACCTGCCTCTGCCTTCCAAGTGCTGGGATTAAAGGCGTGTGCCACCACTGCCTGGTTCGGTAGTGTCTCTTTTGACTGCAGAAATTTGTTGTGTTTTTCTTTTCTTCTTTTTTTTGGCCGGAGCTGAGGACCGAACCCAGGGCCTTGCGCTTGTTAGGCAAGCGCTCTACCACTGAGCTAAATCCCCAACTCTCAGTTATTTATTTTTAACTGTAAACATTTTACTTGGCCTAATAGCTAGTCATGTTCCACACATAGATATAATCTGGGAAATTGAGGACCAGAACATCACTCAGTATTCTGCTAGGTCTACCCCTTTTTTTTTGTAAAGACTTATATACTTGGTAGGGTGGTGGTGGTGGTGGTGGTGGTGGTGGTGGTGATGCAGGTGATGCACACCTTTAATCCTAGCACTTGAGACGCAGAGGCAGGTAGATCTCAGTGAGTTCAAGGCCAGCCTGGTCTACAGACATAGTACCAGAACTGCCACAATGAAATCCTGTCTTGAAAAACCAAAAAAAAAAAAAAAAAAAGAGGTTGTACTTTGTACTTGGACATGCTACTGTCCAGAGCCTCCTGAGCACTTTCTTTTCCTCACTGTAACTTGCACTACTGTGGATGCAGCCAGTAATGAAAATAAAGTATAAAGCAGATGCACAGGCAGAATTTGTGCTTTAAGGATGTTTGTCTGAGGGCTGGAGAGATGGCTCAGAGGTTAAAAGCACTGACTACTCTTGCAGAGGTCCTGGGTTCAATTCCCAGCACCCACATGGCAGCTCACAACTGTCACTCCAGTTCCAGGGGATCTGACATCCTCACTCAGACATCAGTGCAGGCAAAATACCAATGCACACACACAGACACAAAAAGAAATTTAAAAAAAAGGAATGTTTATCTATTGATCTCCTACCAAGACCACAAGACACTCATTAATGTTTAACATTTTCCCCATAATACTCATTTTTCTGGGGACACATGATAATCCTGATAAACTCTTGGGGTTCTGAAAATCATAGTTACTTGTAGACAGTGAAGACATGGAACGTGAAAGCGCTGCTCATGGTCGGCTCTGAGAGATAACTGGGCTTAGAAACCACGAGCCGGATTTCTTTGAACTAACATTTTTTGTTTTGTTTGTGTTTGGAATTCTGTTTTTCTTTTAATGGCTCCATAATCCACCTCTTCTTCTCTAGTTGTATTCTACTCTGAAAGAAGGCAACCCACCCTGGGAGGTGACAGAAGCGGTTCTCTTTATCATGGCTGCTATAGCAAAGAGTGTTGATCCGTGAGTGTCTAATAAGTCTTTTGCTGGGAACTCTACCTATCAAGAGAAAGGAGCTGTACACCGTGTTTCTGTATTGGTATATTACTGGAAAGTCTTATAACTTCTATGCTGCTGTCTAGCTTTCCCATTTTAGTCTAGTGCAGGGTGGCCTGCATTGCTGATGCCGTATTTTAATATATTTCCTAGAGTTAAACTCACTTTACTCTTGATGCTAGGAACAGAATGCTGACTTTTTTTTCCCTTCAGTGGCTCCTTGTGTCAGTGGGTGTGATCAAGGAATTTGTTAGAGTGGTAAATTGTTTGGTATTTGCTTAAAAACAATGGGATAGGCATTAATTTGGATCTCCTGCTTTTGTGACCTTAGGTAAGTTACCCTTAGATGTTTAATTACATTGTTCTCTTTCTCTGTCTTAGGGAATCTATGGGCTTCAGAGGCAGAGCATTGGTACCATTTCACATAAAAGAATAGATAATCTAAAGGACAGTTGTTACTTTTGTTATTGCCATTGAAAAGTTTAAATTATTTGAATTTGAGTTGTAATTGCTTAGCATGGAAATTAAATTAAAGACAGGGTTCTTAAGCAGAGTTTGCTTGTGTCCTGAGTTTATACACTGATGCAATAACTTTGTCCAGTTACGTTGGATTTTGCTCAGGTGCTTACACTCTCGCTCTCCTTAGGGCCTTGATTGGAAAGCTGGCTAAGGCAGATGGGCACCTGTTAAAGGCACAGTGCTTCCCTCTTAGCGGCCTTTCAGGGCCTAGTCTGTGAGCTCGTAGATGTGTTTCCAACCCAAGAATGCTTTAGGAGATGATTAGGCCTTTTTTTTTTTTTTTTTTTTTTTTTTTTCCTAACAGAAGTTCTGCTTCTTAATTACTTACTATAGCACTTGCTCTTAAACCATTTGAGGTCTTTTGGAACCTTCTCTGATGGTCTGAGGGTTACCAAAATCATTATTATTGTGCTCAGTAGGTGTTGATTGGAAAAAGTATAGGTAGATAGTCTCCTATAACTGACTGAGTATCCAGTTTAAGGCGTCAATGAGAGAATAATTACTTGTTTATCCTCTCTTCAAACCAACGTGATTACAGTTTTTTGGTTTGGTTTGGTTTTTTAGTCCATTTAAAGGATGTAATAAGCCTAGTAATTGGCAGATAATACTCATGCTATAATCCTGGATATCTTCATTTTAAACATCTTCATTTCTGAATTAAATTCTAACTGGGAACATCTTCCATGCTGTGTTTTGAACCCAGTTTAGTAGGAGGATGAGGTGATAAATTCACAGAACTGTGGAAAGTGTTTGGTTTTTTAGATTTCCCCTTATGTTCCAAATCAGGGCATCCTAATGGCCCTGCAGCCTGTTTTCTTGGGGTCTGTCACTTAGTGAGCCAGTCCACCTGCACTTTCCTTTTCAAATCTTCTGGAGGGTAGCACTGCAGAAGTGGTCTGTGAGAGTTTTCATCATTCATTTAAGCATTCAGTAGTATTTCTTGAGTGCCCACTATGTGCCAGGCACTGTTCTAGGTGCTGCAGATAGGGGACAAAATGAAATAGGTTCTTTAAAAGATGACACTCACCATCAGCTAATGTCTGCCTTTCCAATTGCAAATGCCTCTCTTTGATAGTATGTATCTAGATACTTTCATGTCATTCAGAAGAAGGAGCAGTGTACTTCCGGAATATTGATTTTTTTTTTTTTTTTTAAATTTCTATCTTTTGTCCCTTTTTGAAGGTTTGGAAAATGTTCAGGGCTGGGGAATGTGTCTCAGTGGTAGAGCACATTCTTAACACCTCAGGAAAACAAGAAACCAAACTCCTTGTTTGAGAATACTCAGCACTTTTACTTGAATAGTTGTTATTACTTAGAAGTCCTTGAGGCTCTGTGAAGTCTCACTGCTGCCTGTTGCTTGGCCAGAATATCCCCCTAGACAGTAACTGTAAGTCCTTGTTTTTTCCTCAGGGAGAACAATCCTACCCTTGTGGAGGTGCTGGAGGGAGTTGTCCGTCTCCCAGAGACTGTACATATGGCTGTACGGTACACCAGCATTGAGCTGGTTGGGGAAATGAGTGAAGTGGTTGACCGGAACCCTCAGTTCCTGGGTGAGTGTGAACTCGGCCTCTGCTGCCGTCCCTTGAGCTGGCCTGATGGCTCCTTTCTTTTGCGTCTGTTTTCCCACTTTCTTCTCATAGAATAGGCACAGTGTGAGTTGCTTGGTTGGAGCATTTGTTAGACCTCCAGATAGGGAGAAGGCTGTAGTATTTAGTGCCTTTCTTAAATAAAGCACAAACATTTCTGTCTCTGCTAGTCTTTGGTACATGTATGCACTGATCAGACTGTCCTCCTAACAGTTAATAGACTAAAGGAAAGGAATGGGTTTTCTCTGTGAAGGAGATGTTTTATGTAAAAGCTAATAATTATTCAAAATAAATGTAAAGTAAAATGAATCTTGAGAGTTGGAGTTAAAGTTGGAATCATTTATCCCATTTTGCAGATAAAGACTCTGAGATCCAAAGGGAAAAAAATCTGTCCAGAGAAATATGTAATCAAACTCCTGATATTTAAAAGAGATTCATTCAGAGAATTTTATGTGTTCCCAAGTTTGTGAATGTTTGCAAACAATCTGGTTTTAATGATTAATACTTGCCACAAAAAGTAAACAAGTAGCTGGGCATAGTGGCAAATGCCTTTAATTCCAGCACTTGGGAGGCAGGGACAGGCAGGGCTGTGAGTTCAAGGCCAGCCTAGTCTACAGAGCGAGATCCAGGACAGCCAAGACTGTTACACAGAGAAACCTTGCCTTGAAAACACACACACACACACACACACACACACACACACACACACACCAAAAAAGGTACACAAGTTTCTTTTTCTCACTTTTGTGCGTGGAACCTATGATAGGTGTGCTCAGTTATTACCGAGCCACTTAGCAAGTAGAGCATGCCATTCCATAATATTTTCAAAATCCTGTGCGTGTGTGCATGAGTGTGTGTGTGTGTGTGTGTGTGTGTGTGTGTGTGTGTGTGTGCGTGCGTGCGCGCCCTTCTACCAGGAAGCAGAAGTGGGGTCCTTGTTTGTTTGTCATGTCCAATAATCAGCAGAGTTCAATACCTGCTTGCAGTGTCTGATTCAGATTTGTACATCAGCAATAAACACATTTCTGTGTTAATATTTACTCCAGAATAATCAAAACTGCTGTGTCATTTGAGACCCAAAGCCTACAATATTGGAGTTGTTTGGGCTGTCAGTTCCGATTCTCCATCTTCTGAGTATCTTAACTAAACAGTCTTGGGGTTTCGGAGGAGGGGGACAGACTATGGTACATTGTGTTACAAATTAATTTTATAGTACTGAGGATCAGTTCCAGGGCCACGTGTATGCTAGCTAAGCATTCTACCACTGAGCTACATTCTCAGTTCAAGATAACTGTTTTAACTGGGTTTTGACACAGTACCCTTTTGAGTCCTTCATGAAAATGATCTTATGATCCTATAGCATGTTTAATATTTCCTTTCTTTAAAAAAAAATCAGATTTTATAAAGAAAGGTAAAAAGAAGAGTAGGATTAACTCTGGAAGTAAACCTTTGTAGTCAACATTGTTGGAACAGTTGCATTTGATAAAATAAAGGCATAATAGTAAGTTCTTTCATTCAGAAGTGATAGCGGTGGGGTTTGGGAAGTGGTTTAGTGCATAAAGCACTTGCCTTGCAAGCCTGGGGACTGGAGTCTGGGTACCTATAACCCACCTAGAAGCTGGACAGGTGAGGTGGGCAGCAGAAATCCCAGTGTTAGGGAGACAGAGATGATATCTCCAGGGCAGGCTGGCTAGTAGAATGATCAGCAAGCTTGTTCAGTTAAGAGCACCTGCCTCAGTAGCTAAAGTGGAGAGTGATAGAGGAGCACCTAACATCAACCGTGGGGCTACAGGTACATATGCACACATGTAAACATTCATATACATATGCGCATGCATGCGCACACACACACACAGTTGTTTCTAAGTATGTGTAACAGTGTGGATATGTACATAGGAGTGCAGGTGCCTGCGGAGGCCAGAGGCATCAGATCCCTCTGGAGCTAGAGTTACAGGCAGTTGTAAGCCACTCTGTGGGTGCTTGAAACTGAACTCAGGTCTTGGGAAGGAAGAATAGTGCATGCTGTTAATGGCTAAGCCATCCCTTGGGCTCACAGTCAGTGGTTTTTAAACTGCTGCCTGAAACGGGTTAGAAGGAACACTTAACTACAATGAAGAAAGAATTGAAAGATGAAATGAGTGGAGCTCAGGGCCTTCTGACGCTGCATCAGAGAGATCAGCTTCAAATTTGTGAGTTGTTTTTGTTTTGTTGGTTCTTTTAAAAAAAATTATTTTATGTGCATTGTTGTTTTGCTTCCATGTGTGTCTATGTGAGGGTGTCAGTACCCTGGAACTGGAGCTACAGACAGTTGTGAGCTGCCATGTGGGTGCTGGGAATTGAACCTGGGTCCTCTGGAAGAGTAGCCAGTGCTCTTAAGCACTCAGGCATCTCTCCAGGCCCTTGTTGATTCTTTTGAGACAAGGTCTCACTGTGTATCCCTAGCTTGTCTGGAATTCATGTAGACCAGGCTGGTTTCACACTCACGGAGATCAACCTGCCTCTGCCTCTCAAGTGCTAGGATTAAAGGCGTGTGTCACCACACCTGGTGAATTTTGTTTTGTTTTAATACTGAGTGCTTTATATATTTCATTTTATGAGTTACTTTTGAGAAATATATCAGCCTTTGTTGCAGAAAATATATACTTTCCTTGAGTTTCCGATATATAATCTGTATTTGACTTTTATTTCTTAGACCCTGTATTGGGCTATTTGATGAAAGGCCTGTGTGAAAAGCCTCTGGCTTCTGCAGCAGCCAAAGCCATTCATAACATTTGTTCAGTGTGTCGGGATCACATGGCTCAGCACTTTAATGGACTCCTAGAAATTGCCCACTCCCTTGATTCTTTTATGTTGTCTCCCGAAGCTGCTGTGGGTTTGCTAAAAGGTTAGTAACAGTTTCCTCTAGACCACTAGTTGGACTTACTTTAAAGTCTTATTGAAGCTTTTAGTTATAATGTACTTAGTGATGGTGAAGGTGGCTTTTCCATTCAGGGGGAGTGTTTAGTATGTGTTCATACATTCTTTTCTTAGCAGAACTTAAGACTATCAAATTAATTCATACTGCTTGCACTATATATATAGATTTGGGTTAGAGACAACACATTCATATTAAACACATGTTTGCTGCTAAGAAGAAATGAACATTGAGTTATGTCAATGTGAACATCAGCCTGGATTCTTCTAAACACACACTTAAGATACTGTAATTTTAAAAACAGTGCTGATCTTTTAAAATTCAGAATTAAAAAAATTCTGTTTATCTGTGTAATTTAGATCAACTAATTTAATTACCTCAATTCAGCCTTTATGCTTTTCATTGGAGTCATTTTTGTTTTTCAGGAACAGCTCTTGTCCTAGCAAGACTACCTTTGGATAAGATTACTGAATGTCTTAGCGAGCTATGTTCTGTTCAGGTTATGGCATTGAAAAAGGTGAGCCCATATAAGGAACGAAACAAATATATACTTACATGTTCCGAAAGAAAAAGTACAATTCTTATTTACAAGTTAGTTATCATATGTTTAAAAGCCCAGATAATTAACTGAAATTTATTAAAATTAGGAATTGTATCTGCATACTAGAAAATATACAGTTGAACATTTGTTTGCATTTGGAAATAGTCTGAGGAAGCATTGTTAGGCATTTTTGTAGGTATTCAAACATTGGACTGTAATACAAACCCAGAAGCTATAGGTCAGTCGTTTGACATGACCTCTTGATGCAAATCAAGAGACTTGGCAAACACTGGGCATATGAGGGCTGCTGCTACCATAGCAATTTCTTTTTCCAGAGTATGCACACACCTTAAAATAATGGTAAGGCCAGACATGGTGTCCCCTGCACTTGAGGGGCTGATTCAGTAAGATCAGGAGTTTGAGACTAGCGGGGCTACATAGTGAATGCTAGGCAGCCTGGACGAAACGGTGACATACTCTTAAAACAAACAAAGCCAAAGTAACAGTAATGATAATATAGTAAACACATCAGTAACAGTCACATTAGAAGCATTACAAATATAGGAGTAAACATTACACACTGATGTTTGAGTAGCTATGAAGTCTCTGTGTTAAAAGTTTTTCAGATCCATTATAATCTTATAAAATGACCTTTATACATGTAGTCGCTCATTGACCAAAGCATTATTTATGTGTCATATGACTATTTAAAAATCAGTAGCTTCTCAGGATGATGGTGGCTCACACCTTTAATCCCAGCACTCGGAGGTAGACAGGTGGTTCTTTGAGTTTGAGGCCAACCTGGTTTACTGAGCAAATTTCAGGACAGCCAGGGCTTCATGAGAAACCCTGTCTGAGGGGATGAGGGGAATTGAGGGGTTGTGTGGAGACAGTAGATTCTCAGTTTCTCAGTATCGGTAATAACCATTTAGAGGGTTCAGTGTGAAAACCAGGTCCAGGAAGTAAAACCATATCCTAGAAACCAGGAGTGTTGGCACACACCTGTAATCCCAACTCAGTAGGGAAGGTGAGGTAAGAGGATCATGAGTTCAGGCCAGCCTCAGCTACATAGTGAGACTGTCTCAAGGAAAGAAAATCTGTAGTCTACCATATTTTGTTGAAGAACACTTTAAAGCTGTCGGCTCTTCCCTACTTGCATTTCTAGAGCAATAACAATAGACACACTAATGGAAGTTTTAGAACTTGCCATATTGGTCCTGAAGTTCATTTGTAATGATCTGTACTGCTAGAGTATTTAAGGAATTTTAGGAAAGAGAATGAGAGACAGTTTGCTTAAAAAAAAAAAAAAAATTTCACCGGGCGGTGGTGGCGCACGCCTTTAATCCCAGCACTTGGGAGGCAGAGCCAGGTGGATCTCTGTGAGTTCGAGGCCAGCCTGGGCTACCAAGTGAGTTCCAGGAAAGGCGCAAAGCTACACAGAGAAACCCTGTCTCGAAAAAACCAAAAAAAAAAAAAAAAAAAAATTCTTTAAAGAAGTAATCATCTTAACACTTTATATTAAATAAAACTAAATATCAGTTGGTATGGTGACACCTGCCTATAATCCCAGTTGTCAAGTACTGAGGCAAAAGCTAGCTTGGGCTACATAGGAAGACCTGTCTGAAATGTAAAACAAAACTGAGCTAGGAAGATGGCTCAGCAGGTCAGGGTGCTTGCCACTAAGCTTGAGGACCTGAATTTGATCCCTAGGACCCACGTGGTAGGAGGGAACTGATTCCCACAAATTTTCTTGGACCTCCACATGCATTCCATGGCACTTACATATCTCTCCCCACACCCAACTAAATGAAGGTTTTTTTAAGAGCTGCATATAGGGACTGGAAAGATACAGCTCAGAAGTTAAGAGCACTTGCTGTTCTTGTAGAAGACCTGGGTTCAGTTCTTAGCACCCTCTTCTGGCCTTCTTAGGCACCAGGCTGCCTCACACATAGTATATATACATGAATATACACTCATAAACAAACACTCATAAACTTAAATATTTTTTAGATAAATATAAATGATACATATATTAAGTATAAAGTAACAGTGTACAGTTTAGTAAGATATAGACATTATCTTAATCATAGGTAAATGGAGAAAAATAAAATGCTGTTTTGCCCTCCCAAGTGATCAGATAGTAAATAGACTGCTAATATGTCGACTAATCCAGGGCACAAGACAGAGGAAAGTAGTTTGCAAATAAGAAAGTTGTACCATTTGAGTAATTTTTCAGGCAGAAGTTGAGGGTTGATATATAAGAATGTCTACTGCAGTATTCACTAAAGGTCTGTGTGTGTTAACGTCTTTGTCTCTTCAGCTGTTGTCTCAGGAGCCCAGCAATGGCATATCTTCAGATCCCACTGTGTTCTTAGATCGCCTGGCAGTAATATTTAGGTAAGAAGGGAAGGTCTAGAGTTAAAATAAAAGCACAAATGAAACACCAAAATAAGCAAGCAATAGTGATGGTACAAGCCTATAATCCCAGTTCTTGGGAGATGGAGGCTGGAAGATGAGAAGTTGAAGGTCATGCTTACTACATAGCAAGCTGAAGCCAGTCTAGTCTACATAGGAAGATCCTCCTGTCTCTGACCCTGCCCTGCTATACACACTCACACTCACACACTCACACACCGTCATCACCATCATCACTGTCTCTTTGGTCATTGTTTCAGTGATTCTCAAGCTTCCCTCTGGCTTTTCTTCAAATTAGTGGGCTGTAGAACAAGACAGAGGAGTTGAATTTGACATTTTGTTTGTGGATCCATAACATGTATCATAGGTTCAGACTGGAACAGTGGCAAGCCACTTGTTATACTAGAGTTCTTAGAGCCTTTTCACTTTTGTTTGTTTGTTTTTCAAGACAGGGTTTCTCTGTGTAGCCATGGCTGTCCTGGAACTCACTCTGTAGACCAGGCTGGCCTCAAATTCAAAAGAGATCCACCTGCCTCTGCCTCGTGAGTGCTGGGATTAAAGGTGTTGGCCACGACCGCCTGGGCTTTTGTTGTTTTGAGACAGGAACTTATGATGTAACCTTGGCTGGCCTGGAACTTGGTGTGTAGACCAAGCTGACCTCAAATTCATAAAGATCTGCCTGTGTTTGCCTCCCAAGTGCTGGGATCAAATGTGTGCATTACCACACCTAGCAGAACTTTCTGTGTTTTAATGCTCAGGGTAGGTTTAATGTATTTTTATTAATTTGGAAACAAACACATTTCGGTTTATAAAAAGGAATAATAGAAAAAGTAGTAGAGCCTGCCCTGCAGCCTGTATAACCAGAGGTGCATGGAATTTGCTTGTCCTAGTAGAAGTGACCTAGTGACAGTTGGATGTTGTGTATCTATCGGCTGGCTTTAAGTGTGTTTGTTTTTGCTTGAAATGGGGCTAGAAGAAAACTGCTGGTGGGAGTAAATGACTCTACCACCTGATTTTAGGAGCAGGGAGTGAGGGGCTGGGTTCTCAGTTAAATTTTCCTTTCACTGTTTGGGGCTATTGTCTTTTCCCAGACACACCAATCCTATTGTAGAAAATGGACAGACTCATCCATGCCAGAAAGTCATACAGGAAGTAAGTACTAATGGATACTTTTTTTCTTTTCCCTTTAAGGCTTTGAAGAACTGGGTTGAGGAGACGCTGTCTTTCATGTTCATAGGGAGATTTATTTTGTTGGCATGACTTGATGATAATAAAATGGTTGGGAAATGCACTGGAAACCAAAGAGGTAGAAGAAGTTCTAAGATTAATTGCTAGGAGGCTTAATGAGTAGTAGCCTAATATTTTTGACAAGTCAGTGGCATTAGCTTTCCCTCTGTATAATCCTCCCTTGTGCTTTGTTCACTCAGGATAATATGAGGATCAAGAGGCATGGGTTGTTTGTTAGTTTGCTTGCATATTGTTTTATAAATTGTGTGTTTGTATGCATATGCACTCGCCATGGCACAGAGGTCAGAGGACAACCTGCAAGAGTTAGTTCTCTCCTTGCACTGTGTGTTGCTTAGGGATTTAATTCAGGGCATAAGTTTTGGTGGCAAATGCCTTTACTGCTGAACGATCTCTACAGCCAGAGCCATGATTTCTAGAAGTGCATTGCAAACTTTAGAGGTTACATAGATACTAAATATCCTTAAATTAAAAGCTTTCAGTGTAGCAGATAACTATTTATAACCCCAGTCCTTTTGTTTGTTTTCTGCTTTCCTTAAATATTTTTTTCCTCTGTATGCTTTTTTATACTCACTAAGGAAGTCTGAAATTTAGGAAAATGTGTATCTGATTTTTATAAGGTTGGAGTTGGTGGTCTTGTTCTAAAGAGTCACTGTGTTTCTCTCAAGAAGCAATTGGGTTTTAGTAATGTGTAATATATGAACTTGTGCATATCTGTACACATACTGGCCAAATCAGGCCATGTTACTACTATAAAGAAAATCTTATCCAAATCAGACAGGTGTAATAATGTATGCTGTAATTCCAGTAACTCAGGAGGCTGATGCAGGAAAATTGTGAGGTGAAGCCAGCCTGGGCTATGGTGTAAGACTAATAATAATAATACTTACTTAACTTAAACAAAATCAGGTGTTACCTATTTAGGATTATTTTCTCAGCTGTTAGTCAATATGCATTCTTTCCCTTCCTTTACTTTTGATTCAGATTTGGCCAGTTTTGTCTGAGACTCTAAATAAGCACCGTGCTGACAATCGGATTGTAGAGCGCTGTTGCCGATGCCTGCGCTTCGCTGTCCGTTGTGTAGGCAAAGGGTCTGCTGCCCTGCTCCAGCCACTCGTCACACAGGTGAGCTTTCCGTGAGAGGACACGAGGTGTGCAGAACTGTACCTTCAGGGCAAAACCGTGCTGATTGCTTGGTTGATTTAGAAAGGAAGATGTGTTTTCATAAATACCTGCATGAAGTAGGTAGGCTGTCTAGAGAAATAGCCTGTAGAGTGGTAGTCTGAACAGACTGGCTAAAATTGTGTGAAGAGAATGACTCATGCCCAGCCTTTATGTGTCAGTGGCAAACATTTTTTTTTAATTAATATCTTTGGGGAAAATGAAACAAGTCAAACTTTGCTGTTCACACAGTTCTCTTTTATTTGTCAAAAATAAATTTGATCCACTTCTTTTTTGCCCAAGTGGTAGTATACGTGCATGTGTGTGGGGAGAGTGCTGTCCAGAGTTAACAAAGAGTGTTTTCCTCAATCAAGCTTTACGCTTCTTGTTGAGGTAGGGTCTCTCCCTGAACCTGGAGATCCTGGCTATTCTAGGGAGGTAGCTAGCTTGCTCCAGGGGTGCCCTGCCTGCCTCCCAAGTGTTCGAATTACAAGTGGCCGCCACACCTGCCCAACTTTTACATGGGTTCTGGGTATCTGAACTCTGGTCCTAAAGCTTGTGCTTTTATCCATGAGTCCTCTTCCCAGTCCCAATTTGATTCTTTTAATCATTAAGATTGACAAATAATTGTGCTGGTGTGATTTGAAGTAGTAACATTTAGACCTATATGAAACACTTATCCTTAGACCATGAAGTAATTTGTATTGATATTAACCTCCCAGTGTCAGGACAGCACATTTAAGCTTTGTGGGGGTGGGATGGGTATTTTAGTGCTTAAAAAAAAAAAAAAAAAAAAAAAAAAAGGGCTGGGCATAGTAGTACAGACCTTTAATCCTAGACATGAGACCATATTTTGGAAATACTACCCTGAGAACTAAATTGCTTGTAGTTGAAGTATTTGACAGGTCCTTCAACACTGTCTTTGGAAGGAAACCAGTCAAAGGCATGCAGGAACTCTTTAAAGAGAAAACCTGAAAATGAAGAAGTTGAGCCTTGTGTTTCAGGATGTGTTGCCAACAAACTGTAATTCTTTGCCTTTAAGACAAAAACCTGGAGGTTAAGAGCACTGGCTGCTCTTCCAGAGGTCCTAAGTTCAATCTACCAGCAACCACATGGTGTTTTACAGACATCTGTAATGAGATCTGGTGCCCTCTTCTGGCCTGCAGGCATACATGCAGGCAGAACACTGTATACATAATAAATAAATAATCTTTAAAAAAAGAGAAAGAGAAAAGCCCCATCTGATTTTCTTCCTGGAGATGGATTATTGATACTTGAGATACTTTCTGAAGGGTGAGAGATGAGTTGACTAGGTAATTTCTTCTTGCAGATGGTGAATGTGTATCGTGTACATCAGCATTCCTGTTTCCTGTACCTTGGCAGTATCCTTGTGGATGAGTACGGCATGGAAGAAGGCTGTCGGCAAGGATTATTAGACATGCTCCAGGTATGTTTTTCTTGTAGAGAATATGCTAGGCCTTCCTTGTGGGCCCAAAAACCTTTGCTGGATCTTTTTTATTCTTATCACAACCACAGTATGTTGATTTTCTAATGTCGGGGAGATAGACACTTGGTGATTGTTTTTCTTTTTTCTATTTATGTATTTTAGACAGGGTGTCACTGTATGGCCCAGGCTAGTCTCAAATTCACAGAGATCTGCCTGCCTCTACCCTGCAAGTACTAAGATTATGAGCTTACACTGCTATGCCTTGCTTTTTAATTCCTTACTGCGTTTGTTGGGGTGTGGGGTACACATATCACCACGGAGTGTGGAAGTCAGAGGACAGCTTGTGGGAATTGATTCTTCCTTCCATTGTGTGGGTCCAGAAGATCAAACTCAGACATCAGGTTTGATGACTAGACAACATCTAGTACATATATAAAGTGTCTTCACTAATGCTGGGACTTGTGGGATGGCTCAGCAAGTACGGGCGCCTGCTGTGCTTGCAGAGGACCTGAGTTCAGTTCCCAGCACCCACTTGGTGGCTTCAGCCATCCATAACTCCAGTTCCAGGGGATCTGATGCTACCTTCTAACCTCCAAAGCCACCCGGCATGTAGATGGTGTACATACATAATATGCAGGCAAAACACTAATACACATAAAACAATCCTTTAAAAAGTTCTTTTTTTTTTTTTTAATTTCTAATTCTGTGCCAAGTATGAGGATTACTGTGAGTTTGAGACCAACCTGGGTATACTGTGACTCCAGTTTCAGGAGCTCTGACACCATCTTCTAAAATAAATAGATCTTTAAGTGGGGATGGGACACAATCAATTGGTCAGTGAGCAAGTCAGTCTGTTCACTATCATCAACTGAAATCTGTACTTTCGTCCCTTTCTGAAGTGTCTTCTGTGTGTGTGATGTGTGTTGTATGTGTGGTAAACACATCAGTGTGCAGGTGTGTGTTTATTATGCATTTGGAGACCAGAGTAGAGTATCAGATGTCTTTCTCCTGCCTTGTGCCTATTGCCTTGAGACAAGGTCTCTCACTGAAGCAGAAGCAGACTTTCCACAAGGTCGACTGGCTAGTAAGTCTTAGGATCTGTCTAAACCCACAGAGTCGAGGTTACAGGTGTGTCCAGGCACACCTGACTTCTTATGCAGCACCTGAGATCCAGAATCAGTTCAACGGTCACGCTTGCGTAGCAGTGCTCTTCCCCACCGAGCCATCTCCTCCTTGGTCCCTAAGAATGTGACTTT